>AWOL01S0018898.1:6556-19828 GCA_000715115.1 Nicotiana otophora | reverse complement strand
AAATTCATTAACAACAGGCACGGACTCAAGTGTAAGTGCCTCGGCATTAGTGTCCGTTAGCAAGACCAAATGATAAATACATCCCTTGTTGATTATTTTCGTGGCCCTAAGGTAAGAAATAAACCTACCCTTCGGAACTACATCATTACCCTTCCACTCAATAACTGGATCATTTGGAAAGTCGAACCTAACAGTTCTGGTTCGGCAATCAATATTGGCAAACCATGAATAAAGCCAATCCATCCCCATTATCTCATCAAAATCGACCATCCCCAATTCAATGAGATTAGCCACGGTGTCACGACCACACTGCATGACCATATAATCCCTGTAAACCCGCGCGGCCAACATTCACTCACCAACCAAAGTAAATACAAAGAGCGGCTCATGAAGCTGTTCTGGTTCTATCCCAAATCCCATAGCAACATAAGGAGTGACATATGACAAAGTGGAACCGTGATCAATAAGAGAATATACATCATCGGATTGGATAGACAATATACCTATGACAATATCTGGAGAAGCCTCTGATTCCCGACGTCTTCGCATAGCATAAAATCTGTTGGGTCCTCCCAAATTCTATGCACCACCTCTAGCTGCACCATGCCCTACAGGTGCTGGGGTGCCTCGAGCTAGAGGTGATGTGGATGTCGTTGCTGTAGAATTAGCTGGTTGTGCCGCACATCTTCCCATATTTCGGCGGGACGAGTGGCAATCTCTCTGAATATAACCCCTCATACCACACCTATAGCATACTGGTAGGTCCATGAAGCAGGACCCAAAGTGTATCCTCCCACACTTAGGGCATGGAAGCCTCCGCTGTTGAAACCTTCTGTCGGGCCGACCCTGTTGGTGGGGTCTTCTGTTTCCCTGACAGGGTCCAGATGACTGTGCACCCATCAAATACTGGGCGAATGATTAGGATGATCCTGATGACCCTCCCCAGAATGTCGACCTACCACCACCGCCACCGGAAGAACTACCAAAGTTGACCACGGATCGGGCCTTACTGCTACTCTGACGCTCCATTTTATTCTTCAATTTACAGGTCTCTGTGGCTTAAGCAAATGCCAAGATCTTACCATAGTTCATATCAGAATTCAAGGCAGCCGTAGCGGACTCATTAATAACCAAAGAGCTAAGACCCTGTACAAACCGGCACACTCTCGCCTCCATAGTGGGCAACATGGGAATAGCATATTTAGACTGGCGTGCAAACTCCTTATGATACTCCCACACATTCATACTACCCTGATTCAGGCTTTCAAACTCCGCAGCACGGGCTGCCTCAGTTTCGGCAGGCAAGAAATGATCCATAAAGGCATCTATGAATTCACCCCACCTTCCCGGAGGGCTTCCCTCCTCTCGGGATTCCTCCCACAACTCAAACCAGGAATAGGCCACTCCTTTTAGGCGGTAAGAGGCCAACTCTACTCCCTCCTTCTCAATAGTATGCATAACCCAGAGAATGTTGTGTATCTTATCAATGAAATCCTGGGGGTCCTCCTCGGGATCAGTACCGGTAAACACTGGAGGATCTAACTGAAGAAACTTGTTCACCTTGGAACTAGCAGGTTCCCCTGGATGACTGGAAGAAGTAGGACCAACACTCGATCTCTGGGCCTTAGAAGCCACTATCCGTGTCAACATTTGTATGGCTCCCCTAATATCAACATCAGACACACCAGAATCAGAAGTTGTAGTTGGAGGTGGAACTGGAATATCAGTTGGAGTAATCATTGCACTTTCAGTAGGTGTAGGGACATGTGCGGTCTGATCAGTTGTGGTAGAATCAGGCAGCATAGTAACTAGGGAAATATCCTCACTTCTCGGGTGCTCACCCGTATCATCAAATATAGGATCAATTTCCACTCTAGGGGTGACATTAGCTCTTTGGCCAGTTCTTGCCTTCTTCTTAGGTTCCATGTACTGAAAATTAGAGCAACTCAGGAGTTAAAGGAGGAACAATCTTACAACCAGCTTTTGTCGCACGATCAAGAACATGAAAGAAGGGTATTATTCCTAAATGCCCATGTAGCATCCTAATTATACATGTGGTCGAAAACACACTGATAATAAGGAATCTACTAGACATGACTCCGAGACATCCTAGAACACTTTAAAACCTTAGGCTCAGATACCAAGTTTGTCACGCCCCAAAACTGAGGAGCGCGGTCGGTGCTCAACCGAGTGAACCCGATCGAGCAAGCATGTTAGATTTCATTCTACCCAAACCTATCCACGAATGGAGATAATACATATTTTCATTAATTGGACAAAAACGTGATCATCTCTACAATTCCAGTTCATTACCAATAGTTTCATCATTTTTAAAGTCTCAGATACACAATTACTACAGCCACAACATAACATATTTTGACTTTCCCAGCACCAATATACAACCCACACAATGACTATGGAGCCTCTATAGATAAAGAAGAGTACAATGATAATGTCGGCAAAAAGGCCCCGGCTATACCTCAAATAGAATATACAAAGTACAAAAGATTCATGACCCAGGATGAAGTAGGGCTCACCAAGTCAGCTGGGAAGAAGGTGTACTTCTATCACTGATCAATACCTCCTGCTGTGGAACCACCAGCATCCTTTTAAAGATGCAGCGCCCCCGGCAAAAGGGACGTTAGTACTGTCGAATAGTACTAGTACGAAAACCAAACACCATTTAAGAATTTAGAAATACAATATAAATATGATGAATCAGGGCGACAATAGCATGATATAGCTAACCTTTAAAGCAGAGAAAGCTTATTAAGAGCTATCTATATCATTTATTGGATTGAATATGAGATCCTCTGTAACCATCTTCATACAAAGTGGCCCCGCCGCCTCACCCTATGTATGCCGGTATAGGTGTAAGTACAATACCACAACTCTACTCAAGCGGCTCCGCCGCCTCACCCCAATGTATGCGGGTGGATGTATAGCTACAGTACCAAGAACCTACTCAAAGAGGCTATGTCACCTCACCCCAATGTATCAGGATGGAAATGCATCAACGATACCAATACCAACACAAAACGGATGTGCCGCCTCACCCCAATTGCATCACGAAACATTATTTTCTTTTTGCAAACTTTTACGGGGCCTTACAATCCCCTTGGGTTGCACCGATTCTATTTATGAAGAAGAAGTATAGCTCTATAAGGATGTGTATTGATTATAGGCAGCTAAAAAAAGTTATTGTCAAGAACAAGTACCCACTACCACATATCGATGATTTGTTTGATCACCTTGATGGTGCTAGGGTGTTCTCGAAGATTGATTTGATATCGGGGTATCATCGGTTGATGATTTGGCCTTCACATATTTTGAAGATAGCTTTCAAGACCCGCTATGGTCACTATGAGTTTCTCGTGATGTCTTTTGGGTTGACCAATGCCCCGACAACCTTTTTGCACTTGATGAACAATGTATTTCAACCCTATCTTGATTTCTTCTTAATAGTTCTCATTGATGACATATTGGTGTAGTGACGTAGCTAGGAGGATCATGAGCATCATCTAAGGATCGTGCGCCAGACTTAATTCTCCAAGTGTGATTATTGGCTTGATTCAGTGGAATTTTTGGGCCATCTGTTGTTTAGTGAGGGGATTAAGGTGCATCTGAAGAAAATGGAGGCACTTTAGAGTTTGCCCATACCATCTTCTTCTATTGAGATTGGGAGTCTCCTTAATTTCGTCGGGTATTATCGTCTTTTTATGGAGGGTTTCTAGTCCATTGCTGCACCTTTGACTAGATTGACCCAGAAGGGTGCCCAATTAGGGTAGCCCGATGAGTGTGAAGAGAGTTTTCAAAAGCTCAAGACTGTCTTTACCATAGCTCCAGTTCTGGTTTTGCCTTCAACATCGGGTTCTTATACAGTTTATTGTGATGCTTTACAGACTTGCATTGGATGTGTATTGATGTTGGATGATAGATTTATTGCATATCCTTCACATTAGTTGAAGCCCCATGAGAAGAACTACCCTATACATGATTTGGAGTTGTCAGCCATTGTTCACGCATTGAACATTTTGAGGCACTATCTCTATGGCATGTCTTATAAGGTGTTCACATATCACATGAGCCTACATCACTTGTTCAAGCAAAAGGATCTGAACTTAAGGCAATAGAGGTGGCTAGAACTATTAAAGGACTATGATATCACCAATTCTTTAACATCCGGGGAAGGCCAATGGGGGTGCCAATACTTTGAGTAGGAAGGTTGAGAGCATGGGGACTCTTGCTTATTCCATTAGGGGAGATAACCTTAGCATTGGATGTTCAGGCTTTGGCCAATCGGTTGGATATTTTCGAGCCCATCCAGGTTCTTGGTTGTGTGGTTTCACTGTCTTTCTTGTTTGAGTGTGTCAGTATGATAATCCCTAATTACTTGTCCTGAAGTACATGGTGCAACACGGTGATGCCAAGGAAGTTACTATTGAAGATGCTGCAGGCTCGGTTCTGTGGGCCGAATGTGGATGGGATGCGAGATTTGATACCTGTGGATTCCTATAGTTCACAGTATTCCATTCATCCGGGTGCCGCAAAGATGTACCAGATTTGAGGCAGCACTATTGGTGGCGGAGGATGGAGAATGACATTGTTGATTAAGTTACATAGTGTTGAACTATCCGCAGGTGAAGTACGAGCATCAGAAACCGGGTGGTGTGCTTCACAGGCTTGACATTCCAGAGTGGAAGTGGAAGCGTATCACCATGGATTTTGTAGTTAGACTTCCACGGAACTTGAGGAAGTTTAATGTAGTATGGGTCATTGTGGACAGACTGACCAATGCTTTACACTTCATTCAGTCGTGGTATATATTCTTCAGAGTAGTTGGCTCAGATTTATATTCATGAGATTGTTCGCCTTCATGGTGTGCTCGTATCTATTATCTCAGATTGAGGCACAAGGTTCACATCGTAATTTTATAGAGTATAGCAGCGAGAGTTGGGCACATAGGTAGAGTTGAGCATAGCATTTCATCCCTAGATAGACGGGTAGTCCGAGCACACTATTCAGATCTTAGAGGACATGTTACGTGCATGTTTCATTAACTTTGGAGGTTCATGGGATCAGTTTATTCCGTTAATAGAGTTCACCTACAACAACAAGTATCAGTCGAGTATCCCGATGGCTCCTTATGAGGCTTAATAAAGGAGGCGATATCATTCTCCTTATGGTGATGCGTCACATATTTTGGACTTCACTACGGTGCAGTTCGATAGGGATTTGACTTATGATTTGGAGTTGGTGGCTATTGTGGATCGACATGTTCGAAAGTTGAGGTCAAAGAATATAGCGTCAATGAAGGTGTATTAGAGAGGTTAGCTAGTTTAGGAGACAGAGCAGGAGAGGCATAGCAGATATCATCACCTTTTGAGACTCCAGGTATGATGCTAGACTCGTTTGAGGAAGAACGCTTGTTTAAGAAGGGGAGAATATAATGACATGGCCTGTTGTTTTGAGTACTTTAGAACAGGTTCCCCTATTTTGTGATTTACGTCTGTATGTTTTAGGTTTCGTGACATGCTAGGTGGTTGGTTTGGCTTCGGTGATGTTTTGCAGTGAATTGGAACACTTAGTCCCAAGGTTAGAAGTTTAAGTTGAAAGAGTTCACTAGAGTTTGACCTTTGCGTAGATAACTCCGGAATAGGGTTTTGATGGCTCCAATAGCTTCGTATGGTAATTTTGGACTTAGTCCTATGTCCGGATGTTTATTTACAGGTCCGTAGGTTGATTTGGTTTCGTTTGTCGAAAGTTGGAAAATGGAATATTTGGAAGGTTAATAGGTTTGATCGAGAGTTGAATTTGATGATATCAGGTTTGTATCTTGGTTTCGAGAGTTGGAATAGGTCTGTTGTGTCATTTGGGACCTGCATGTAAAATTTGAGGACCTTCAGAGTTGATTTGATATGGTTTGGCATGAGTTTTAAAAGATGAAAGTTCATTGGTTCATTAGGATTAACTTGAGGTGTGATTTGAGGTTTTGATGTTGTTTTATTTTATTTGAGGCCTCAAGAAGGTTCTTGTTATCTTTTAGGATTGATTTGTATGTTTGGACGGGTTCCCGGAGGCCTCGGGGATGTTTTAGATAGAGCTTGGGCCATTTTGGCCGCAGATGTAGAGACACAGGTTCAATTATGGTTGCGCAGGTGTAGGGTTTGCTTTGCCATGGGAGGTTTGTACAATTTCTCATAAGTGGATGCGCTTCTACGAGGAGGGGTCCATAGAAGTGGAGTTTAGCTAAAGCAGCATGAACCGTAAATGTGGAAGGGCTCCACAGGTGCGGGAGTATGTCCGCAGAAGTGGTAGGTCTGGATATAAGTGGAGTTCACATGTGCATGATCTTGGCCGCAAATACAATATCGCAGGTGCGTTGTTATGGATCATAGATGCAATTTTTCTGGTAGACTCTATAATATCGAGGGTTTGAGTGTTTTTCTCATTTTTGTTGTTGCGGAGCTCGGTCCAAGGAAATCTCTATAGTGCTTTTCCTAATTGAAGAGCTAATTGAAATTTAATCGCTTTTGATGATATATATTGATTTCCCATGGATTAATACACCTAATATTAAGTTGGGATTTGGGGTTTTTTGGACTATGTTGTTTGAGAGTGAGATTCGATGAGGGACAATTTGTGGTTGGAATTTGATGAATTTGGTATGGTTGGACTCTTAATCGAATGGGTATTTGGAATTTGTGAGTTAGTTCGGGTTCCGAGGCACGAGCCTAGGGTTGACTTTTTGGGTTGACCTTTTGATTTGGGTTACAGATCTTAGCTTTATTATTTGGAATCAATTCCTATTGCTTTTATTGATTATATTAAGTTAATTTGGCTAGATTCGGGTCATCCGGAGGTTGGATGTGCTTTTTAGAGGAGCAATTTTGCTTGATTGAGGTAAGTAACTTACCAAAACATGGTTGAGGCACTAGTTGCCTGAGTTATTTGTGATATGTACGTGCTATGGGTGGTGCATGTACGGGGCTGAGCCCGTGTGCATGCACCAGGGTGTTTATCCATGCTCGGGGTAGTTCTTAGGTTATGAAATTCCTTGAATAGATTGTGAAGATATATGTTGTGATGTTTCTCATATTGGTACCACATTGTGACCTAATTGAGCCATATTTGATGTTACATAGAGGGCAGTCTCATGATCCAACTTGATAATTGTTGTTTTTGTGATGGAATAGCTAATTGGAGTTACCATAGCACACTTTGCACCTACATAAACCGTACCATGTCATTTATATCAGTCCAAGAGTATGATATTTGATATTCATTGGTCATGTACATGTAATCTTGTATATTTGTTTGTTTGTGTGATATGATTTGGACTGATAGCCAGCGAACACACTAGGGGGATTGAGATATTGAGCTTGTCACTACGCATGTTGGATTGTAATTATTGGCACATCAGTTATTCGTTGAGCATATCTAGCCTTTGTGCGGGATGTCAGTACTAATACTCCTACCGTTGAGTCAGTTCCGGCGGTGAGATATTTCCTATATGTGTTACAGTATACCTATCGGGCATGATGCTCGATAGGGATATTGATTTTGGTATTGACTTAGTGCCAGGCACTCAGCCCATTTCTATTCCACCATATCATATGACACCAACAAAATTAAAGAGTAAAAGGAACAACTTCAGGAGTAGGTTGATAAGTGTTTCATTCGACACAGTGTCTCGCCTTGGGGTGCTCCAGTTCTATTTGTGAAGACAAAAGATGTCTCTATAAGGATGTGTATTGACTATAGGCAGTTGAACAAATTTACAATCAAGAAAAGGTACCCACTACCACTCATTCATGACTTATTTTACCAGTTTTAGGGTGTTAGAGTGTTCTCGAAGATTGATTTGAGGTCATTGCATCATCACTTCAAGATTCATGAATCAGAATTCCCGATGACCTCTTTCAGGACTCAGTATGGTCAGTACGAGTTTCTAGTGATGTCATTTGGGCTGACTAATGCCCAACAACATTTATCCATATTATGAACAGTGTATTCCAGTCATGTCTTGATTCTTTCATCATTAGTTCATTGATGATATTTTGTTATATTCTCGCATTTGGGAGGACCATGAGCAAAACTTGAAGATCGTGCTCGAAACAATGAGAGAGAAGAAGTTATATGAAAAATACCTCAAGTGTGAGTTTTGGCTTGATTCGGTGGAATTTCTGTGTCGCATGGTGTCAAATGAGGAGATCAAGGTAGATCTGAAGAAGATTGAGGCAGTTCAGAGTTGGACTAGACCGTCTTCAGTTACTGAGATCTGGAGTTTCCTTGGTTTGACGGATATTATCGTCGTTTCGTATAGGGTTTCTGATCCATTGCGGCACATTTGACTAGATTGACCTAGAAGGGTGCTCTTTTCAGATGGTCCGACAAGTGTGAGGTTAATTCTCAGAAGCTCAAGACTATATTGACTACGGCCCCAGTGCTTGTGTTGCCTACACATTTCGGTTATTACACTTTGTATTGTGATACATCATGTATTGGGCATGGCACGGTGTTGATGCAAGACGATAAGGTGATTGCCTACGCATCTCGGAAAGTACCATGTGCATGACTTAGAATCGGTATCTATTGTTCACACATTGCAGATTTGGAGGCAATATTTATACGGTGTTCCATGTGAGGTCTTTACCGACCATCGGAGTCCCCAGTATCTGTTCAAGTGGAAGAACCTTTATTTAAAGCATCGAAGATGGTTAAAGTTGCTGAAAGACTATGAGATTAACATTTTGTATCATCCCGGAAAGGCCAATGTGGTTGTACATGCCTTGAGTACAAAGGCTCAGAGTATGGGCAATTTGGCATATTTTGCGGCAGTGGAGAGGCCACTAGCCATGGATGTTCAGGCTTTTCCAATCAGTTTGCGACACTAGGTTTTTCGGAGCCTAGCCGGATTCTTCCTGTAAGGCCCCGTAAAGTCTTTCCTAAAAAAACCCAAGGTTTCGTGGTACCGAGATAAGCATATGTGTTAATGATAGTTGGGGGAAAATATTTGGCAGAATTCGGCATTTTTGTGGCCCATTATGCGGCCGCAGAATGGCCGCAGAATAGCTGCAGAGTGAGGCAGTCATTTGGGCCATTTTTGGATGTCATTTTGCGGCCCATTATGCGATCGCAAAACGATTTTGTGGGCCGCACATTGATCGCAGAGCCACCTTTAAAATTTTGCGGAGGGAGGTTCTGCATCGCATTATGCGACCATAGAAAAGGTCTACGGGCCGCCTAACGGCCGCAGAGTGGGCCGAACAGCCCAGTTCTGGAGGGCCATTTCGCGGCCTATTTCTTGGACCGCAGATCCCATTTCGGAGCTTTATGTTTGGGTTTTTATAACCCGATCCCATTTCGTTATTTAGACCCTATGGAACATTTCTTAAGGGAGAACTTGATATTTGGAGAGAGAGAAAAGGCTTTAGAGAGGGAGAGAGTTCCACAATCAATTATTACCCAATTCTTACTCCAAATCATGGAAGAATTAACAAGGGAAGCACACTCGGTCTTCATCCCTGAGGTAAGATTCTACACCTTATCTCTTAATTTCGAAATTTAACTAGAAATGGGCAAGTAGTAAGATAATTCATGGGTATAGGAATGGCTTATTTTGTATGTATGATTGATCATGGGATGTAGGGATATTGTTGAGCGAAAATAGTAAAGAATGGATTGTGGGAAGAAGGAATCCTCCAAAAAAAGACCTTGAAACCTTAATGTACACCTAGTGCTTGATAAAATACTCAAATGAGCTAGAACCATGATCATCTTCCTAATTTTGGTTCAATTTTCTACTTTTCTAAAATAGATTGAACTTTCTATGATTTACGGAACATTTAGAGTTAAGGAAGCTCAAGTAAGGTATGTTGTCTAAGCTCTTCTCTTAAAATTTAACACCACAATATCCATGTAAGTACCGAGTTGCTTATTGTGAATCGATTACTCGGATAAGCTGCTATCAAAAGACATATGTGATCAATATGTAATTCAAATGCTCTTATTATGTTGTACTACTATTTTAGAATGTGTTCAAAGTAGGGCTTGCATATCTAAATGCCTTGACCTCAAGTTGTTTTTCAAAGGAAAG
This sequence comes from Nicotiana otophora, assembly GCA_000715115.1. Classification (NCBI taxonomy): domain Eukaryota; kingdom Viridiplantae; phylum Streptophyta; class Magnoliopsida; order Solanales; family Solanaceae; genus Nicotiana; species Nicotiana otophora. Next base: position 9,729 of record AWOL01S0018898.1, on the reverse strand, counting down.
CTAATGAAAGCTTGTGTAAGAAATCGTAATGTGCCTAAAACTCCTATTTGCTCAAATATGTGCTTAAATGTCTTGAATAGAAATGTCCTGTGGTTGGAAAGTCCATGATGATAGTTGAAAGTAAAAGGGTTTGCATGAAATACAAAACATGAAATCTCACGTAATGCAAAATGTGAAATATGGAACACGGCAAATGTGCCAAGAGAAATAATACAATTGTCACCATTAGTGCCAATGAAAGGAAGAGATATGCAAGAAATATGAAACAAGATGATTGATAGAAAAGGGTGATATCTCACATGAGACTGCCTAGCCGATCAGGTCATGATCGGACGCTGTGTTGCACACACGGTGGTGACTGTGTTAGAATTGTAATTGAAATTGTGATTTGGTTGATGTCTCAAAGGAGACGGCCTAGCCGATCGGGTCGTGATCGGACGCCATGCCGCACACATGGTGGTGACTGTGTTAGAATTGTAATTGAAATTGTGATTTGGTTGATGTCTCAAAGGAGACGGCCTAGCCGATCGGGTCGTGATCGGACGCCATGCCGCACACATGGTGGTGACTGTGTTGAAAATCATAATCGAAATTATGAATAGTGGTATACCGGTACCAAAGCTTTCCCAACTTAAAATTTGGAAATGTACTTAAAATTTAACTTGTCACTAATTTGATATTTGTTAATTGTTTGAGGCTTTAACTGATATTATGACTTTCCTTACTGCTCGTTTCTTTTAGAGAGTGTTTAGTCATATATACTAGTACTATTCGACAATACTAACGTCCCTTTTGCCGGGGGCGCTGCATCCTTAATGGATGCAGGTGATTCCATAGCAGGCGACACTAATCAACAATAGCATTACACTTTTTCCCAGTTGATTTGGTGAGCCCCACTATACTCGGGATCATGTATCTTTTGTTCATTTTATCACCATGTTTTGAGGTATAGCCGGAGCCTTGTTGCCGACACTATCATTGTACTCTTTTGTATCGAATAGAGGCTCCTTGACATAGCATGTGTGGTATGTTGGTATGTTAGAGACTTGAGATTCCAGAGTGGAAATGGGATCGTATTACTTTGGATTTCATTGTTGGGCTCCCACAGACTTTAAAGAAATTTCATGCAGTGTGGGTATTGTGGATGGACTTACCAAGTCTACACAATTCATTCCGGTTGTGACTACCTATTCTTCAAAGCAACTGGCTCAGATCTATACCATGAGATTGTTCATCTCCATGGTGTGCCGGTGTACACTATCTCCGTTTGAGGCACTCTTTTCACATTGTATTTCTGGTGAGCTGTGCAGCATGAGTTATGCACACAGGTTGAGTTGAGTAGAACTTTTCAAACCCCAGACAGACAGGCAGTCTGAGCGCACCTTTCTGATCATGACGGATATGCTATGTGTCTGTGTTATGGATTTTGGGGGTTCATGTGATCAGTTTCTACTGCTTGCAAAGTTTGCCTACAACAACATCTAACGATCAAGTAATTAGATGGCTCCTTAGAAGGCCTTATTGTCATAACCAAAATCGGAGGGCCGCGAAGGACACCCAGCGCCTTATTTAACCGAGTACCAATGTAGCGCATCTTTCTTATCACACCATCATGGGTAAATAGGATGGAAGGGCAGTCATGAGAGAACCAGAATAAAACATAAAGGAATACTCGACATAGGACGATACAGCATGATATAGAAACTTATACATGTGACATAAGGCCAATAAGGCCGTCATGATCATTTGTACACTCAAAACATTGGCCGACAAGGCCATAAAAGTACCCATATACATGACATCTGTCTACAAGCCTCTAAGAGTACATAAAAATCATAATGGTCGGGATAGGGCTCAGCCATACCAATCAATACATGCCCAGAGCATACTGACCAAATAGGCAACTACAAAGCAAGTGGAGTGCACCAACACCTTCCACTGAGCAGATTGCCTACTAGGAGGACTGTCAACATGTCTATCGGGACCTACGGGTATGAAATGCAGTATCCCCAGGAAAAAGGGTCTTCATTACTAATAAAGTATTGTAAGGCCCCGTAAAGTATTTCCTGAAAATTGAGGTTTCGTGGTGCCGAAGTAGTCTTACATGTTTGGGGATTGTAGAAATTCTTCACGGCGAGCAAGCTCACCGCGGCTCGGACTTTTTGGGTTGAACAATGCACTGGCGAGTAAAGGAATATTTTTGGCAGAGAAATACATATCTGCGGCCCACTATGTGGACGCAGAATCACTTTGCCGAACGCATAATGGTTGTAGAGTGAAGCAAGTGAGGCGAGTTTGGAGATTAGGTCTGCGGTGCATTATGTGACCGTAGAGCAGTTCTGTGGTGCATTATGCAACCGCATAAAAGGTCTGGGGTGGCATAATGACCACAAATCGAGTTAGTTTTGCCCAGTTCCAGAGGGCAATTATGCGGCCTATTTGAGGACCGCAGAAATATTATGTGGTCGCATATGCGACCGTAGATCCTATTCCGGAGCTTTATTTTTGGGTTTTTAAACCCTAACCTACTTCGATTAAATAGGCGCAATGGATCATTTTTGAGCTAAAACCAGATATTTTGAGAGTGAGAGAGTACCGCAAAGTGGGAGAGTGATCTTCAACAAATTGTCCTTTGATAGTTGCTCAAATATTTGAAGATTAACAAGGAAAACACACTAGGTCTTCATGCTAGAGGTAAGATTCTACACCCTACCCCTTAGTTTCGAAATTTAACTATGAATGGGTAATTAGCAAGACAATTCTTAGGTATGGGAGTTGTTTATTTATCATGCATGTGTTATCAAAGGGTGTAGGAAGATTATGAGCTAAGAATGGTAAAGAGTGGGTTGTGGGATGATGGAATCCTCTATAAAAGGACCTTGAAACCTTAATGCATACCTAGTGTTTGATAAAATACCCAAATGAGCTAGGACCATGATCATCTTCCTAATTTTGGTTCAACTTGTTATATTTCTAAAATAGATTGAAGTTGCTAAGAATTTCGGAACATTTTAGAGTTTAAGGAAGCTCAATTGAGGTATGTTAGTTAAACTATTCTTTAAGAATTGGAACCCCCAATATTCTTGTAAGTTCCAAGATATTTATTACAAATCTAGTATTCCGAATAAGTTTTGTGACAAAGATATATGTTCAATTCGTGTTTCAAATGCTCT
>AWOL01S0018896.1:159246-171917 GCA_000715115.1 Nicotiana otophora | reverse complement strand
ATGATACCTGCTTTTGCCCTTTTGTCTATGACGGCAAACTCCTCATCCGTCATTTTATCCGGCTTCTTCTCCTTTCCTTGCAACGCCAAGTCTAAGCCATCCTGAATTAGGATAGCTTCCATCTTTAATTGCCACATTCCGAAGTTTGCACTTCGGTCAAATTTCTCAACATAGGTCTTTGTTAGAGTCATTTTGGCTATTGAAACTAACCCGGTTAGATCTGGCTCTGATACCAATTTGTTAGGATCGGAAACCCGGGTAGTGCAGAATTTAGCCAAACAACGGTATAATGATAATAACAAAGACAATGGAAGTTGATAACAACAACAATTAAAATAGATAAAGAAAACACAAATTTAACTTGGTTCGGTAAAAGTGACCTACGTCCACAAGCGGAGAGGAGCAATTTACTATAACAATAAGAGTACAAAAGAGAGTACAAAATTAGAGTAAACACTCTAATTAATCCCAAATACCCTAAGAGAATAACCTCACAAGATCACTCCAAGGAAAGGGTTCACACAAGTGCTTCCCAATACTTAACTCTCATACAAAACACTCTTAATAAAGGAAGAAACAAGAATTGAAGACAAGTCTTGTTGGTGTGTCTAAAATGAACTAATGGCCTTCCCTTTTATAGGCAAAACAGTCTTGACCTCTTAGGTGTAAAAGAAGAGATACAACTTGTGCAAATGATGTCCAACACACAATGCAATATTTTTGGGTCCCAAAGAATATTGCCAGCAAAGTCTACACTTTGCAAAGATGCTTATGCTTATGTGAGATGGACTCCATTTGACAAAATAATGGCCATATTACACAAATTCACGTCGTCTTCAACTAGTACTTAGAATCCATTCAGGAATCGACTTACTTTTCCAACTTCAACTTGGGAACAGAAGAGTTAAGTCATCGCCACTGCAGTTGATCCCACATCGAATCACGAATTATTAATGTCTCCTCCCCAAAATCTATATAAACCCCTATTGTCACGATCCCAATTCACCCTCCGTAGTATGTCTTGATGGCATCTAGTCTCTAAGACTAGGTAAGCCTAACAAATTTGCGGAATAACATAATATAAAACTGAAGCCCAATTCTCAACACATGAAATAAATATAAAATTTGCAAATCAATAATTACAACTCCAAAAACCTGGTAGAAATAAGTCACAAGTTTCTAAGAGAAAATACTGAGTATCTTTATACATAAAAGTCTAAAGAGAATAAGGGAAAACAACATAATAAGGATAGAGGGGGACTTCGAGGTCTGCGGACGCTGGCAGATATACCTAGAAGTCTCTACGCACAGTCCAGCTCACTGATATCTGGTCTGGTGGGAAGAACCTGGATCTGCACAAAAAGATGTACATAGTGTAGTATGAGTACACCACAACGGTACCTAGTAAGTGTCAAGCCTAACCTCGGTAGAGTAGTGACGAGGTCAAGTCAGGGCCCTACTGGTTTAGAAGAAAAGTAAGGTAGAAAATATAATAATATTTTGAAATGACTAAGAATTTAAACAATAAGAAGTTTCAGAAAATATCAGCACAGTAAATAGAGGTAAACAACAAGGGCACTCCCGAGGTACCGCCTTGTAGTTCCAAATGTAAATATGCACGACATGGGGGATCTCCCGAGGTACCGCCTCATAGTCCCAAAGTAAATATGCAAGACAGGGGGATCTCCCGAGTAAACGCCTCGTAGTCCCAAAGTAAATATATAATACATGGGGATTTCCCGAGGAACCGCCTCGTAGTCCCAAAGTAAATATGGAGTACATGGGGATCTCCCGAGAAATCGCCTCGTAGTACCAAAATAAATATGCAGTACAAGAGGATCTCCCGAGGAACCGCCTCGTAGTCCCAAAGTAAATATGCAGTACAAGGAGATCTCCTGAGAAACCGCCTCATAGTCTCAAAGTAAATATGCATCGGATAATCGAAGGAAACACGAATTTACATCAAGAAATCTTACAGTTAAAGTTTTAATTCAAATCAAGGGGAGCAAGTAATTAATATAAGTATGTTGCACAAATTGCAAGTAGGAGTTAAGGCACGTAGACATGCGATACTAGGCTAAACATGATCATTATATATGCTAAGACAACTCAGTTAAGGAACTTAAAAAGAAGACAACTCAGCAAGAACCGAAAATTTCCACAATTAGCCCGTGTACGCACTCGTCACCTCGCGTACACGGTGCTCTTATATCACATATTGTTACAACAGTACCAAATTCTAAGGGGATTTCCCCCATACAAGGTTAGACAAGTCACTTACCTCAAAGCTCACTCAATCAATCGATAAGGATGTCTTTCCCTTGATTTTCCGACTCCGAATGACCCAAATCTAGCCAAGATTAATTACATAACATGGATATAACTACAAAAAACTAATTTAAATAATAAATCTACGACTTTAGCAAAGAATCAAAAAATCGCTCCAAAAAGTCGACCTGGGCCCACGTCTCAAAATCGGGTAAAAGTCACAAAATACGAACACCCATTCGATATTGAGTTCACCCATACCAAAATTACCAAAATCCGACACCAAGTCGCCACTCAAATCCCCAAATTTAACTCTCCAAATCCCTAGCCTCAAACTCCCAAATTCCACCTTAAACACGCACAATCTAGGTGGGAAAATCAATGGGGAACCCTTGCATTTAAGTGTTCTGTCCAGCATTTCCGCTTCTGCGGACACTTAGCCGTATCTGCGGCGTCGCAGAAGCTACAGCTTATCCGCTTCTGCGGTTACCTCACTCTTGTGGTCGCTCTTTCGCACCTGCGGAACTTCCGCTTTTGCGGTCCTAAATCCCTTTTTGCGGGTGCGCATCTGCACAAACTCGTCCGCTTCTGCGATCCCTCTTCCGCAGAAGCGACTCTGCTTCTGCAGCCTTCACGTCGCATCTGCGACCAGTGGACACTTCCCCAAGCTCCGCATCTGCGCCCACTTGCGCAGGTGCGATTACACCAGAGGTGGTGCCTTCAGCCATTCCCACAAGTCCAAATTTGATCAGTTAACAATCCGCAATCCACCCGAGGCCCCCGGGACCTCAACCAAACTTACCAACAAGTTCTAAAATATCATACAGACTTAGTCGAGCCTTTAGATCACATCAAACAACGCTAAAAATACGAATTGCACATCGATTCAAGCCTAATAAACTTTAAAACTTCAAACTTCTACATCCGATGCCGAAACCTACCAAATCAAGTCCGACTAACCTCAAATTTTACACACAAGTCATAATTTAATTACGGACCTATTCCAACTTTCGGAATCAAAATATGACCCCGATATCAAAAAGTCCACTCCCTATTAAACTTTCCAAAAATCATCAAATTTTCAACTTTCGCCAATTGATGTTAAAATGACATACGAACCTCCAATTCAATATCCGAATATGCTCCTTAGACCAAAATCACCCTATGGAGCTATAGTAACTGACGAAACTCCATTCCGAAGCCGTCTTCATACAATTCAAACTACGGTCAATTTCTACGACTTAAACTTTCATTTTAGGGACTATGTATCCCATTTCACTCCGAAACCAAAAATAAATCATCCCGGCAAGTCACATAACCACAAAATAAAATGAAGGGAGCAATAAATAGGGGTTCAGGGCTAATACTCTCAAAATGACCGTTCGGGTCGTTACACTTGTACTCGTATTTGTTAAGCATCGTTCGTAGTATTTGTAAGCCATATTGAGTCTAGTTTTGTGGACTCGGAAGCATTGACGCGAAGGTAATTTCTTCTTATTTTCTTGTGCTTTTCCTCCTTTATTATTCTTTTTCCCCTTTTTGTAGGTCAAGAAAAGAAAAGTCGTCGAGTGCCGAGTTGACGGGCAACTCCATGACGTCCTATAAAAGGATAAATCCATGATGGCATGTAGATTATCAAATCCACAACAACATATAGAAGGACAAATCCCTTAACAGTATATAGAAGGATCAAATTCGTGATGAGTCCAGCTTAAGGTGCAACGAGACTTAAACATCCACCTTAAGATAGAGAAATTATAGTTCTTTTTAAGGACAAACCAATGAAGAGACCAACTTAAGGTGCAAAGGGATCTAAATGTCCACCTTAATATTGGCAAATTTTAGTTCCTTTTAAGGACAAACCCGTGAAGAGGCCAACTTAAGGTGCAAAAGGATTTAAACGTCCACCTTAAGATCGGAAAATTATAGTTCCTTTTAAGGACAAACCTGCGAAAAGGCCAACTTAAGGTGAAAAGGGACTAACATGTCCACCTTAAGATTGAAAAATTATAAAGCCTCAACTTAAAGACTTGGTGGATTTATAGACTTCAATTTGAAGACCGATAAACTTGATCATTTGATGGACTTGAAGATTTTGCGGACTTTGACGCGTCAACTTGAAGAGCGGTGAACTTTAAACTTCAACTTGAAGAATTAGCAGACTTGCAAACTTCAACTTAAAGACTTGGAAGTTTTAAACAACTCGACTTGAAGACCGACGAACTTAAGGACTTCAACTTGAATACCGATGGACTTGAAGACTTGGAGGGCTTGAAAACTTCAACTTGAAGAACTGGCAGATCTGAAGATTTTAACTATAAGACCGACCGACTTGAAGACTTGGAGGATTCGCAGACTTCAACTTGGAGACTTGACGTATTTGAAGACTTCAACTTGAAGACTCCGAGGAATTAAACACTTGAACTTGAAGACCAAAAACTTGAAGGTTTGGCAAACATGAAGACATAGCGAATCCCCGAACTTCAATGCAAATACTTAGCATCCTCTTAAAATCGTCCCATTGAAGATACTAATTTACCATGGAGGGTTGCCTCCTTTCAATCAAATGAGATCCAAAGTTCAACCGAAGAATGGTGTTTCAGCTTGATTTTACATTTCTTCATACTTTACTCGGACAACAATTGGGGCAATATATATCTTTTGAACTTATGCGACTAAACTTAGAATGAAACTCTAAGCTGCCTACGTACCTCGGTGAAGAGGATAAAGTCATACCGTAGTTCAGAATGGGTGAGGGGTTTTTTGGGCCGTACACAGTTTATACTCTTATGGGCTAGGAGAAACATGTAGTTTATGCTCTCAGGTTAAGGAGCACAGTGACTTGCAATTTAAGCTCGTATTTTGATGAGTTTGCGACTTGAAGATTTTTCTCAAATTTGAAGTGCTTCATGACATGCAGTTTTAGGCTCGTGCATCCAGGAGCGTTGTAATTTGAAGATTTAGCTTATAATTTGAAATACTTCGAAACTTGAAGGCTTGATCAACTTTAAAGTACTTTGCAACTAAAACTGCATCTCGAATTTGAAGAGCTTCGTGACTTGAAGATTTAGCTCAAAGTTGAAGAGCTTTGTAACTTGAAGTTTGGCTCGAATTTGAAAAGTTTTGTGACTTGAAGATTTAGCTCGACTTTGAAGAGCTTTCGACTTGAGTCTTTCCTCGAATTTGAAGATCTTTGCGACTTGAACACTTTGCTCAAATTTGAATAGCTTTACAACTTGAAGACTTTGTTCGAATTTGAAGAGCTTTACGTCTTAAAGATTTAGTTCACATTTAGAGAGTTTTTGTGACATACAATATCGGCTAGTGTGCCAAGAAGCACTATAACCTGCAGTTTAGGCTCATGTGTTGAGGAGCATTATAACTTGCAGTTTAGGCTCATGCATTGATGAGCATTATAACTTGTAGTTTAGGCTCGTGCGTTGAGGAGCATTATAACTTGTAGTTTAGGATCATCCATTAAGGAGCATTTATAACTTGCAGTTTAGGCTCGTGCATTGAAGAGCATTATAACTTGCAGTTTAGGCTCATGCGTTAAGGGGCATTATAACTTGTAGTTTAGGATCGTGCGTTAAGTAGCATTGAAACATGCAGTTTAGGCTCATGCGTCAAGGATGCTCAACTCTATGTCATCGGCACGAGTCGCAAGTTCTTCAAATGTGCTAGGCTTGATACCTTGCAAGATGTAGCGCAATCCCCAATGCATGCCTTGGATGCGCATATCTATGCCAGAAGCTTTACTAAGCCTGTCTTTACAGTTGAGGCTTGCATTCCTCCAACGATTGATAAAGTCAATAACTGGTTCACCCTTCCGTTGATGAGTATTTGTGAGTTCCACCATGCTCATAGTGCGCCTTGTGCTATAAAAGCGATTGAGGAACTCTTGCTCTAGTTGGTCCCAACTATCAATAGATCCCTCCTCGAGATCTGTATACCAATCAAAAGCATTTCCTTTTAGCAAGCGGACAAATTGCTTGACGAGGTAATCTCCATAAGTCCCAGCTTTATTGCATGTCTCAACAAATTTTGCCACATGTTACTTTGGATTGCCTTTACCATCAATCTGTTGGAACTTTAGAGGTTGATAACTAGCATGCATCTTCAACATATCGATCCTTGCAGTGTACGACTTTGCATATGTAAGGGAAGACTTGGCAGCAACTTCATACTTATTCTTAATAGTTCCTTCAATGAACTCCTTCAGTTGATCGATTAGAATCATCCCTTCAGACGAGACATGGATAGCCCTAGCGGATGCTACTCGTCTTAGGAGAGAATCAATCTCTGGAACTTCTGGGAGATTTCCCGGTGCATGAGTGGATTCTTCTTTTATCAAGATTCCTACCATGTCTGTTAGCTTGTCAATTCTAGCGTCTTGATTTTGCTTGCACTTGGTCAAGCCAGCAATTGCTTCCGTCAAGTTTGCCAACTGCTCCTCCACAGATAAAGCGTTTGTCACCATGGTTTGCATGGTTGTTATGGATGATGGAGAGTAGCATGGATTGTCACACAGATTGATCCTCTATTGGCTCACGCTATGCGGTGTAAGTGTGGAGGATCCATCACTTGAAACATCATCATCTTCCTTTACAGTTGAGTTCTTGGATCCGGAAAGGTCAAGTTGATCAAGAGTTTTCTTAATCTTTTTAGCAACATCGCTTCATCCTTCAGGTGCTTTTATGGAAGATCTTGCTCCTTTTGAGAATGAATATCCGAGACGGCATTTGGAGTGCTTGTTGTCCTGAAGAGCTTACCTTGATCCTTGTAGTTGGTCCAAAGCTTCCAAAGGTAACGTCAAGGATGCTTTCCACATCAGCATAAAACCTGGAATTAGCAGTCTTGGTGGAAGTTGATCTGGAGTTAACCTTCTTTGAAGCCATTTCAATGTTCTTGAACTTTGTTGATTGAAAAGTTGAGATGAGAGGTAGAGATTGTCCCACTGGGCATGCCAGAAGCGTTATAACATGCAGTTTAGGCTCGTCCATTGAGGAGCATTATAACTTGCAGTTTAAGCTCGTGCGCTGAGGAGCATTATAACTTGCAGTTTAGGCTCGTACATTGATGAGCATTATAACTTGTAATTTAGGCTTATGCGTTAAGGAGCATTATAACTTACAGTTTAAGCTCGTGCGTTGAGGAGCATTATAACTTGCAGTTTAGGCTCGTGCGTTTAGGAGCATTATAACTTGCATTTTAGGCTCATGCGTTAAGGAGCATAGTGACATGCATAGACTTTTCGGTTTCATTTTTGAATGAAAACTTGCCCCCATCATCGCCTTCTTGTTCTTTTTCTTCTTCTTCGTAAGGCTCAAAGACAAGTAGCCCTTGGTCGGCACTTATGGCCATATTTAGTTCCATATCATGAGCACGAGTTTGTAGTTCTTCAAACGTTTTGGGCTTTATGCCTTGTAAGATATAGCGAAGACCACAATGCATGCCTTGAATGCACATTTTGATGCCCAAAGTTTCACTAAGGCGATCTTTGTAGTGGAGGCTTATGCTCCTCCAGCGGTTGATGAAGTCAATAACTAGCTCATCCTTTCGTTGATGAGCGTTTGTAAGTTCGATCATGTTTATGATACGTCTTGTGCTATAGAAACGATTGAAAAACTCCAGCTCTAACTGCTCCCATCTATCGATGGATCCAGATTCAAGATCTGTGTACCAATCGAATGCATTACCTTTAAGAGATCGAACAAACTGTTTGACAAGATAATCACCGTACGTTCTAGCATTGTTGCAAGTTTCAACAAAGTGCGCTATATGTTTTTTCGGATTTCCCTTGCCGTCGAATTGTTGCAACTTAGGAGGTTGATAACCAGTATGCATCTTTAAGTTATCAATTATTTGCGTATACGGCTTTGCATATGTGAGAGATAATTTGGACGACGACTCAGGCTTATCTTTGATAGCCTCCATGATGAAATCCTTTAATTTCTCAACGGGAATTAGACCTTCAACGGAGACTTGGATCTCCTTAGTTGTCGTTGCTTGATTTTCGGAGGAGTCCCATTTCTCTTGTAACCTTTGAATATTTAAAGGTGTTTGTATGGATTCTCCTTCTACTATGCTATCTAACTTATTTGTTAACTTGAAAATTTTAGCATCTTGATCTTGCACGCGCTTTGACAAGCCTTCAACTACTTTTGTCAAATTTGCGAGCTGTTCTTCTACGGTATAAACTTCAATAACCATTGCTTGCATGATGTCCGTAGAGGATGAAGAATGAAATAGATTATTATTGGGATAGACCTTGGAGGTCGCATTAATGGAGACAGTACGTCCAGCGCTCAAGTCATCATCATAAGCTTGCATGAAAGGTTAGATAAACTAAGTTGGGCAAGAACCTTTTCGATCCTTTTGGCGACGTCGATCCCTTTTTGGGTCGTGCTTGTAGAGGATCATGCTCCTTTTGAAGATGAAGATCCGAAAATAGGGGTTGACGCGGACGACACTTGGAGTGTTTGTTGTCCTAAAGAGCTTGCTTTGCTCCTTGTAACTGACCCAAAGCTTCCAAAAGTAACATCGAAGATGCTTTCCACATCAGCATAAAACTTGGAATTAGCAGCCTCACTGGAAGTTGATCTGGATTTAATTTTCTGTGAAGCCATTTTGATGTTCTTGAACTTTGGTGATTGAAAAGTTGAAATGAGAGGTAGAGATTGTCCCACTGGGCGTGCCAGAATTTGTAGACAATAAATTGGCGTCGAGAAAATAAAGTCAAGACCAAAAAATATTGTAACAATTGTAGTATTTGATATCAAATATCCGCCGCGAATGCTTTGATTGTTGCCACGAATTTTATCATGAACAAGTAGTCTTGATCTTGAACGCCTTGTATTTTATTTGACTTTGTTCTTGATCTTGAATACTTGAAATTTGTGTTGAAGTGCTTGAATGCGTGAACACTTGCAATTTGCAAAGAATTGTGGCCTTTGATCCACGAGCTCCCTTGTGCCTTCTTGTTATAACTTCTGGTCCCTTTTCTGGGTTACGGAGACCCCTATTTATAGTTGTGGGAGGAAAGAGTAATGATAAGAACAAACTCTTTCCGACCAATCAAATTGAAGTGTGACATGACCGCATTTGATTGGTCAAAACATGTCACTTGCACACGTGACGCGGTTTCATTGGCCTTTTGATTTGGCTTTGCCCTGTCATTCTGACACATGTCATGACCCTATTGGCTTTTCCGTTTGACTTGGCGTGCCACGTCATTTGACACGTAGCACCAAATTGAGCCTCTAGGAAGAAGATATTTTGGACTTAATGAAGTAGGCCATGATTTGCAGCCAACTAAATGGGCTAGCCCAATGGATTAATGCCTATTTATTTAATCTATATATATGTGACTTATATAATTGATCATATTATATTAGCCCATAATATTTATTTGAATTAGTATATTTAAAATATCATCCAAATTATTTATCGAATTTAAATCCAATAAATTTTACATGCCTACAAAACCCTTAAATAAAAGATTTAAGATTATCAGCCTTAATGGAAAATACAGAGTATATAAAATATTTGAATAAAAACACTAAATAGATTTTTTTTTTAACGTTCTTTTTCTTTGACTTTTCTTAGTTTATAAATTTCGAGATAAACAATAATGAAAGAACCATAAACATTGAAGAGTTTAAGCTCTTCGCACTCAATTAGCTCACACAATTATAAGAATAATTTTAGATATATTCTGAGATAAACATCAACTGATTATTAATACTATGCTATAATATGTTACAAAAAATTTAAATTATAAGCTGAAATGTTTTTATCAAAAAGAGAAAAAAACAACAACTATAGTATTGGAGGAGGTGTAATTCCACGAATGCCCCTAAAGTAATGCCTATTTATATATCTCCTCCCAGATCTAAACAAGTGCAGTGATTAGGGTTTTTCCATATATTTCAGAAGCGCAGTCTGCAGCCGACTTCAGAAGATGGGTCACTCCAACATCTGGAACGCTCACCCCAAAAACTACGGCCCTGGCTCTCGGACCTGGTAACTTTTCTTCTCTCTTTCTATTTGATTAAATCCTAATTAATAGATTTTTTTGGGAATTATATCTTTAGTTTCACTTATTTTTGTTCTTTTTTTCTCATGGATGTTCGATTTAGATGGTGACAAAACCTAATGCTGAAAATAAAAACTAGAGTAATATCGTTTTTGGAATTATAAAGAAGATAGAGTCAGAGATATACTGAAACTTTTAATTGAACTATTGTAGAGACTTAGATAGTTGCCTTTGTATGTGTGAACTGTATGTTTTCTAGCGGCAATTTGGGAATTTTCAGTCAAAAGCCTGGCTTTCTTTTTTCCAGATTTGTTATATGTCGTGATGTAAATATGAGTACTTTAGATTGTTCAAATATGATCAATAATTGCGTAAATTATGGTTTAAAAGAGTTTTGAATGGCACAACAAGGTAATTTATGATATGAAAGAACTTTAAGTGCCACATACAATGCTGATCAAATCGTTCCTAGTGGATTGCAGTTTATTTCCTTTCACAAATTTTAGATATTTAATTCGTTCCTGTATATTTTTGTCCTATAAAAATATTTTTCTATGATCTGGACATTTTAGGCAAGTGGTTAAGATTTTGAGTTTCTAATCTCTGCTATTAAGTGCTATGTTTCCAGTGCTTTGCTTCAGCTTCGTAGTGCTTGTAGTAATGAACCAGATGTTTGTCTTTTTGCAAGTGTTTTTTGCTTTACCGGGTTTTGTTTCATTTGATTCAAAGTAGGGGTATTGCTCAAGACACTGTATTTTGGAATTCATGTTAGCTACTATTCGTGGGATTCTGATTTGCATTTTGTGATTTGCAAGTTTTGGTTTTCATGACGTCTTTTGTTTTGACTTTTGAGTAATACTATGACTATCATTCAGCGGTGCTAGACAATGTACCTTTGGATATTCACTCCTTTTAGCTTCCGTAGTTTGATTTACTCTCATGTTAAGAGTTTTTTCTGAAAAATATTTGATGTATATCTAATTACTCTTTGTATTTATACAGCCGCGTATGTGGCAATCCACATGCCATTATTAGGAAGTATGGGCTTATGTGCTGCAGGCAGTGCTTCCGCAGCAATGCAAAGGAAATTGGCTTCATTAAGGTAAAATGCTGAATCTGCGTGCTAATCAAAAAAGAAGGAACGAGAAACTGAATCCTTTTATTACACTCTGTCCCTCTAGATTGCCTGGATAGTGAGCTACTTGTCTACGGTTTGAGCTAAGCTCTGTTATCTTTTCTTGATCTGGCAAATCGCAGCTAAATTTTTAGTCCAAGACCCTTATTTTTGCAACTATAGCAATAGGAACATGGTAGAAAATTTGATACCTGCTCCGGTAGTCAATGTTATGGTCATCTACACTAAGTTATAATTGACTTGGAAGTCATTTTCCAGTTAATGCAATTCCGTAGTCGTCATTAATAATAACCCTTTGGAAATTCGGATTATCACCTGAACTCAGTGCAAAGAGCACCCTCAAAATTTCTTTTCTTAAGCAGTTCTTATTTACCTAAAATCTTAGGTAGGCAATTTCTGAGTACTTGTTATAAGATGATTGGCAATGTAATTCAGTTTGGTTTTTGGACTGTCTTTCATTTGTTTCTGTCAATTTGGTCATTTTCTATTGCAAGTGGTTAATCTCTTTGATTTGTATTGCAGTACCGCTAATGGAATCAAGTTTCCATGGAGGATCTTTCTCTAGATGGTGTGATGCGATTATTTTGATTATGTTAGCATGTACTCGAAGTGAATTGCTAGACTTAAAAGATCTGTGTTTAGCTTTGTTTCAGTTTTCTATTTTTATTTACTTTCCTATGTAACTTTGTTTCGTTAAGATATTTTTGGAAAAATGAGTAGCTTATAATTTCGTTATGTGAAAAGTAGTCAGAAACATATTGTCGAGAGATTTATTATCAAATATAAGAACTATCATATGCTTGCTTGCCTGTGTTTGTTCTAAAGAACTATTACTAAGCGATTTTCTTTTTTGCTATTTTAACTATTTCCTTGTGCACACCTATGTAAACAAAAGGTGTTCATCTAATTTCTTGAATGTTTGGATTTGGAGGCCCCGTAAAATTAGATAAGATTAGTAAAACTCTGTTTTAACATCGAAATAATAGTAAAACTCATATCTTCATTCAAGATAGCCAACGTTTTCATATCCTTCATTGGACGGTTAAACCAAATTGACTCAGCCATTCTTTGTTGGAACAAAACCTGAGCGGAAACAAGTTTGTCTATTTACCTAGTAGCATCAGTCGACTTCCTCAACTGCAATGTCTTAACATAATAACATATTGTGAGAAGCTTAAGAAACTTCCTCATCAGAAGGGGGCCAATGTATAACTTTGGGGAGGAGGGCGG
>AWOL01S0018896.1:39977-157225 GCA_000715115.1 Nicotiana otophora | reverse complement strand
GGGGGGGGGGGTCGCTCGACCCTTAAACTTTGGCAGAAATCTTATATATGTATGTATACCTTGAAAATGATTATATAAATGACTTGGCACCCTGAACATTAAAAGCTTTTAAGAGACACCGCTTGAACAGAATAGTGGTGCTCTCGTCGCGTTAAAGTCTTGGGTCCGCCTCTTTTCCTCATACACCTAGAATGATGTGTTCTTCCCCTGGTATGACTTTGATTACAGATTAACTTGTGGTATCGTCTTTCATGAACGTCCATTTTTGGTGATGCAACAGTGAGATACATGTGTTTGTAGAGAAAATTTTAAACTCGATTTTAACTATGAATTTTGATTCCAATTCAACTCCAATCTTCCTTAAATTTGTATATTATCTCACCATGTGTTTTCAACGAATTCCACCCATACTTACCGGAAAAATGTGTTGGTTTTTTGGATGTTATATATATCATTGGTAACAAATTTTGTCTTCAAATTAGTCTAAATCACCTCCAATCTTCCTGAAATTTTGTATATATTTATGTGTTTTAAATGAATTCTGACCATAACCAACGGAAAAAAATTTGCCTAAATATTTTGAATATTGTATATCATTGATAACTTTTTCTGGTTATTTTTGGTAGCATAATTTAATAGTTAATTATTGATAAATAGTGCATATTTGTGGCTTATTTCTATAGTTCTCTGTAATTTTTTTATTCCGTATTGGGCCTAGACTAAACCGGATTAACGTCATGTAAGGTCCATTAAAGAGGAAGATGTTCCCCTCCAATAATGTTTTCTACTCCCATGATTTGAACAGAAAATTTCTAATTAAAGATGGATGGATCCTATTCATCCCACCACAACCATTAATGATTGCCTCCTAGTTCTTCACATGTTTTAGACCTTTGACACTGTCAATGAACCTAAATCTTTTCTTCAATGCTCGTATTCTTTTTTACCCCATACGCATATGCATTCGAGGGGCTAATTAATTAGTGAGATGAACTTGGCTTAGATTTGATCCCTTTTTCTAAAAATAGAAAAGAAAAATAAGGAAAAAAAAACAAGAATTGAAACACAGAACAGAGAATAGAAGATCACTTGGGGTAAGAAAACAAGTAGAAGTTCTCAAAATGGTCAGAGCTTATAATAAATCTTCATTTTACTCAAAATAAAATCGTCCAAAGTACATTATACCTAAACATTAGGTGGTGATGGAACGCAACAACGACACATTCCACTGATCTCACATCCACAACCTGGGTAATCAAAATGAACTTTACAAAATTTCACACAATCATCATCATTTTGGCATTGAGGCTTATTTATCTCAACATCATTGAAATGATTTTGTTTTTCCAATTTAAACGATTCCCCAATATGGCTAAAATTGCAAAAAACTAAGCAAAACAGAACAACCAAAGTCAATGTTGCCTTTGCCATCTCAAGAATTGAAAGTATGTAAGTATGAGTATATTTTTTGTTGTATTGAAATATCATACAACTTTATGTTCTGCATGTATTTATAGTCTCTGAAAAGAATAGTAATACATACATTATTTAAGAAGCTACCTAAAAAAAAAGAGGAATCTAATCTATAGGAGTTTTAAATATTTAAATGTAAATTAAAATGTTGCCTAGATTGTATACATAGAAGATAAGTAACTAAGTATCACTAATACACTACGCCAATATATGATATATTGGCGTAAATTTGTATAATGGTTTCAGTTAATTTACTCAATTTATTATGTAGATTCTTTTTTCACTTTTGGTAACTTGTTTATGGAAAGAAAAAGTTTTCAAAACTGATTATGTAGATTCTTTGGTCATTTTATTTTCTTGTTACACATCTCTTTTTTTTTTTTTTTGGAGAAATATGATGTGGATTATTCTCTTGTATTTCCTCCTTAAAAAAATATGCTATTTTGGTCCAGTTTTATCAAGTAGGATGTTGTATTCAGTTGAGTTGATGTAGTATATAAGTTAGTTTTATAAAAGATAGTATTTGCCCCTCCCCCGACCCCTTTAATTTCTTATGTGATTTGGTGCTATTAGTTAGAAAATATACAAAAAAGAGGCTCGCTGCTGAACTTAGAATGTAGAATAGAGGAAGAAAATAAGAGAAGGAAGCCTCTAGAATTTAGTCCTTAGTTTATATAAAGCATATTGGTAATTCTCAAAATTAATCTCTGTTATTCTAATTAAAAATATTCAATCTCAAACTTTTGGGAAGTGGGTAGGTTTCCCAATACGAAACTTTCAAAAATCTTGTCGTAATACCTAATATTACACTAAAAGAAAATGAGACCTCAAGTTTCGGCATTGAAGATTACTAACTCATTCCGCCTCAAATTATCCGTCGTGTTTTTCTTTTACACGTCCTTTAAAAATATATTAATTAGAAGAGATTTTAGACTATTTTAGTCTTGTTTATGTCTTATGATATAATTCCTCTTCATTGAATATTTATTCTATTTATGTGATATCTCCATCTTCAAAAATAATTACTATTAAAGATAAAATGAAAAAATAATAATCAATTTTGTCTTGAACTTCTAAAATGACATATAAATTGAGACAACTATTTTTAGAAAACACGACAGATAATTTGAGACGGAAGGAGTATTTTTTTGATTAAAAAGGAAATACTATTATCATTACAAAAGAGATTGCAACTAGGAGCACCAAAACTATAATATTACAAGCTGTATTTAATCTAACAAAAGAAGTTCCTAATTTGTTTGCTCCAACTGCTTTTAAAGCTAACAAAGGAGAAACTACTAAATATACAAAAATATCATTTCAATTGGGTAGAGCCACTGCTTATAAAAGAGTACTGATTTAACTCCACAGGCTGCATTCTTGAACTTGAACCAATAATACCATTATTCACCAACCAATCTTCTGCCTCAATCTTCATATAATCTGAAGTTCCAAATTGATAGTCACCAACACTAAGCTGCCCATTATCCAAAATTCCCATTGAATTCACATGATCAGTACTTGAAATTACTTGATCAAAATCAGCTGTCAATTCTTGAAAAAACTGGTTATCCATATAAGAAATAGGCTGTGGATTACTTTGGTTGAAGTTGTCCATTAATTCAGGATAGTCCCATATTTCTTGATTAATATTCCTACTACTTTTCAAAAATTCAGATTTTCCCTTTGCATTCTCCATCTTTTTCTCAAGAACCCCAGCAAGATTTCGTAATTCTTTTTCAGATAAATAGTTGAATCTTGAATCCCAAGTTGGGTATTTTTCTGTCTTGATTTTTGTCTTCAACTTTGCCATTTTAATCTCAGCCTTTTTCTTTTCATTTTCCAAGAAGCTAGACATGCTCTTTGCTCTTTTACTCCTGTCTTCAATTGGCTGGTTTTTGTAGAGATTTATTAGCTCTTGAACTTCGTTTGGATCATTTGGCCAAATTTCTTCATAATTATTTCCTTCATATATTATCATGCATGCTTTGATATCACAAAGTATTGAGAGCTCTGAGATTTTCTTGATTAAGCAAGATTTCCTTTTTTGGAAAGTGGACTTCCTTGTCTTGTGATCTTGAATAAGTTCCATGTTGATTTTTGATCTTCCCATTTTAATTTGCCTGTTCAAGAAAACATACATATAATTAAATAGAAGGAAAAAACAAAAAACGGACACTATAGTGAAGTTTCTGAAAATAACCTTGATTTTCTGGTTAGTATAGTCAAAAGAAAAAACAGAGTCGGTAATATTCCCTAACGGCTAGAAAAACAAGAAAAGAAAATCGATAATGAGAATTCTAATTTTAAAAAGGGCATCAAATTTTTGAATTTCTTTCTTTAAAACTAGAAACAAAATTTTGGTTAATACTCCATTCGATCCACAATAAGTGACCAATTTACTTTGTTATTTTGCTCCAAAATAAGTGTCCATTTATGTAATCAAGAAAAAATTCAATTTGTTTTTACTCTTTTACCCTCATGTTGCATATCCCTACAAAGTTTTCTTACTCCCCACATTAATATTTAATTAAGGTTAGTTTAGTCATACTAAATATTTTTGTATAGAATTTAGTATTTTTTTAATGGGCGTGCCTAAAACAAACTGGTCACTTATTGTGGACCGGAGGGAGTAGTAAATTAAGCACCAAAAAGTAAAGTAACAAAGGCTTTTATTAAAGATATTCATATATTGTCTGCATTTTTGTGAAGAGTGGATGCTGCTTTCTGGTAATTAGAATTCAATAAAATCAGCCATAACGAAACAATCAGCACAAGAAATTAGAACTATATTCCTTAGTGATAAAATTCAAAGAAATAATCTCCAATTAATCCAAAACACATAAAACTCATTGAAGGAAGAACAATTTTATTGTGCCTTAATAGAAACTCCAAAGTCCAGGAAAAGAAAAGTTGAGAATTAATACAAACTTCAAATTGAGAGCTAAATTTAAACTTCAAGAACGTCTAATATTACATAATTTCAAGAACATGTATTACTTTACCAAAAGAGGAAAAAACAAATTAATATATTATTTTTCAATATAATCCGTTCTACCAGATTTGCGACAAAATAGAGCTTCAAAATTAACAACGTAAATAAAGAAAAGAAAGAAAGAAAATTACCTGAATTCTTCAACTCAAAACGGCCAAATTAGCCTGGTTATGAGTGAATTCTTCAACTCAAAACGGGCAAATTAGCAATATGTTTTCTGAGAGTAGGATTGCCATAATTATATATAAGAGTTTGACGCGTCTTGTTTTTTTAGAAACTATACTTAATTATTTTTCTTCTCCCTTTACCAATTGGAGAAATTATAGGAAACTAGGAATATTTGTCCTTTCACCGCTCTTCTTACACCGTTTTTATAGTAATAACTCAGATTATAAAAACATTAGTATTATTTTTTAACTATATAATAAACAATTCAAGTCTTTAGCATCACAACGATTTTATTTTTAAAATCCAATCTCATAAGTATACAAACTGCACGAATCCTTCCCACACAAATGGATCTACTACAATCTACTCAACTATCTTTGGGTGGAAAAGAGAAAGCAGATGAAGAATACCATGTTACCCTATCACCCTTGGAAATTTTCAGTCATCATTAAACTCCTTGGCAAGAGAACCCTGCCTCCTAAAAAAAATTCAAGAATTGTGAAAACCCACTGAAAATTTCCCATTAATTGACCTCGGTGCAAATTACTATATTGTAAAGTTCAATAAAGAAGAAAATATGGTAAAAGCTCTGCATCAAGGCCCTTGGTTTGTGAATGGCCATTTTCTATGGGAACCCAATTTTGTAGCTAATGAAGCGAAACCATTATTCTCAGCCGTTTGGGTTCGATTACCACAACTTCCTACTGACGCCATTATCCTAGAGAACATCAGCGACTCTTAGAGGTCGATATGCAAGACTCTGTGTTGAAATACCCATGGAGCAGCCAGTTAAATCGTTCATTTACATTGGGTCTCATAAGCAAAATATACTATATGAAGGAGAAAGTTTCTTATGTACGTAAGAATTGCGGAAGGTTAGGCCACACAATTCTACGATGAGGAATACAGTACAAGCCGATATGCAATCAATTACTCAGATAACAAATTTTGAGGAGTGGCAAACTGTATCCTTCTCGACTCTCGAGAAAGAAGCAATCTTTCACACATCCAAAGTCGGCTCCAAAGAATGGTTCGCCATCACCAGGTATAAATGTTAGGATTTTTTATGCTACAACTGGTAAGTATCTTAATACCCAGAAACTCAAATACGTGGATAAAGATTCTTTATTAGCTCCTGATGACACAGACAATAAGCAATCTCATATTTCATCAAATAAGGCTATTACTCCTGGCTCAAATCTTTCTCAAGCCAAAAATAAATTTTCTGATCAAATATCTAATCAGCCCATGGCTTTTGGAAATACCACTTCTAAAATGAATAAAAAGAATTTTAAAAATAATTTAACTACCCAATCCCAATGCATGCAAGAGGACACGTTAGACCCTATGGAGCTACACGTGGAGCCTCCACACGATTGTAACATCATTGGCATACATCCATTAGAGAGAAATATATAGAAATAGGAAATGATATGGATAATAATCCTAGTTGCACAAATACAACGAAATCTTACCCTACTTATACTATTACTACCACTACTAATCAATTCTTAATTTCTCAAAGCTTCAGTCCTTCCAATAATTCTGCCGAGACCGCTACTGACACTAATAACTAAAATCACTTGTCCTCAGCGGAGTTTCTAAATAACCAACTGGCTAATGAAGCTGTACAAGTGGAGAAGGGCGTACAATTAAGCTCTATAACAATAATTGATTTGCCTCTTTCCCCTTCTACAATGCCCACTTCTTCAAGTGATCCCTACATTATAAATTTCAATACTCTGTGTAATGCCGATAATACTAATTTTCCTACGGATGAGACACTAGCTCATACAAGTTCTGAGGCAACAAAGAAGCCAAGACTAAAAGAATCATGCACCAACGGATGCCAATCCCTCTCACAATGCTCCAGAACAAAGAGAAAAAGTAGTATAGAGAGGAGAAGGGATATCACCACCAATCAGGGAATTGGGGATAGAATTTTCAAGCCCAAACGAAGTCATAGTACAACTCTTCAAGGAGAGGCAAAACAAGAAGCACATCTTCAATTGTCCGACTGTAGTACTGTACATGTGCTTCATGATAGTAAGGCCACGATAAGACCCAACGGTAGGAAAGCATGCAGTGATACTAGTTCCTTCCTTGAGGACAAGCCTTTCTTCACCTTTGGGGGAGGAGAGGAGCGAAAACCAACATCATCATGTGATGATGAATCGGCCAACTAGCTTTGTAGTCTGGAATGTTCGCGTATCGAACAATGATAACTTTAAGAGAAACCTTAGGGAGTTGATTGACACCCATAAGCTTTGCTTGGTTGCTTTACTAGAAACTAGGATGGAAATTCATACCCCATTACTAAATAAATTCACTTTTACCGAATTAATAGAGGTTCCAGCAGAGGGACAATCTGGTGGTATGGTTATTCTATGGAACAATAACTTTATCAAAAGAAAGCATGAGATCCATGTTATGGTAGAGGTATTTCCTTATCGCAAATCCTGGTTATTTAGTGCAATTTATGCTAGTACCAACAAACTAGACCGAGATACTCTTTAGGATAATTTAGGATCTATCCATAACAGTTATAATGGTCCATGGCTTATTGATGTTTGGCTATAATGATATATTTTTAGTGCATTATTTACCTTACATTTAGGAGATTTAATGCTAAACTACACTATATTTGTGCTTAATTGAATTATTTTATGTGTAGATATATTGGAGATGGAATTGTGAGCAACGCGAATATTTTGAAAGTATATTATATGTATTTACATGAATGCATGCATTTGTCGGACACAAGGATCAAAGAATGAAGGCAACATTCAAAATCAACAAGCTTCGAGAGACAGTTAGGCAAAACAAGTCAAAAATGTAAACGAAGCAATAGCGAGGTGAAGCGAGCTTTGTGGCTCGCTATAGAGCAAGCGAGGCGAGCTTTGTAGCTCGCGTTAGAGCAGGTGGCGCGAGGCTTACCGCGAGAGGATGCGCGCGACAGAGCTTGTGAGGCATAGTGTATAGTGAGGTAGAGCACGCTGTAGAGCTCGCGGTGCGAGGCTTGTAGCAAGGGTGATCCGGATTTTTAAGGCCCATTTTGTCTCCTATTTGATTTTGGACTTGGTTATTTTATCTATGTCTTTTCCCTACATATATAAATAGTCATTAAACACCATTTTAAGGAGTTTTTGGCGACTGGAGGCAAGAACATCACGTGGAACAATTTTTGGAGGAGAGAATCATTAAGTTCTTCATTCCTTCATCTTTTCTTTGTAATTTATTTATGCAAAATACTTAAAAAATTATTACTACGAATATGAGTAGCTAAACTTCTAATCTAGGGTTTGATGGAACCTATTGGAGGATGATTTTCTACTAAGTTTAATATAGATTTGCCTTTGCTTTTTCTCTACTTATTCAACTACGTTTACATTGTGGTTGATTGAAGAGCTCTCAATCGACTGTACCTATTTAGTATGTATTGCTTGGAAAAGAATACATATTTAGGTAGTCGTTGAACAATATCACTCCTAACGTATGTGAGGAATTAATACGGAGGGTTTAAAGGCGGGATTAGGAATAACGAAACCTTGGTGCGATCCTAGTGAGCGGTGAATTAGAGCTAGCTAGCGTAGTTCGGAAGCATACGTCTAGTAAATTGTGGTAGTTACTCGAAAGAGAATTACGACACTCAAAGTACTCACGATTAGTAGAGAATACTTAAGCAAATTTATAGGAAACGTAGCGGGGAGGATTCCGACAATAGGGAAAATCATAACCTTAGACTGTTCCAAATCTTGTCCATAACCTTTCCTCTGTTAGTTATAAATTACTGCATTTTAATTATTTGCTCTTAGTTAGTAAACATTCAAATTGTTATTTAATATTTCTGAATGTTGATTACTTGAATTCATACGAGTCTAGTAGTTGTAATTAGTAGGTTAATTCCCTGTGGGATTCGACTCCGGACTTGTAAATCGGATTATATTTGCAACGACCGTTAGACCTCTTAGGAGGCATAGTTGTGGTCTAATTTTGGCGCCGTTGCCGGGGAATTAACAGTGTTATTAATTACAGCTAGAAGAATTGCTAGGATTCTTAGTTTAATCATTTTTCTTCATTTTAAATTAATTATATTAAAATTCTAACGTTTGTAGTCTTGGGTATTACAGGTGCATGCCTAGAAACTCCTCAAGAACTGGTGAATTGTTTGAAGCATTATCGGATCATGAGAAAGTTTTCAAGGCATTAAATCGTGCAAACAAGAAGGACAAACGACAATAGAACTCAACAGAACGAATCAAACTAGACATGGGTGACGTCATAAACGACCAAAACAATCGAAACAATGTGATTGACCCGAACAATCGGGGTGTGACACCTCTTATGCCAGAAGCGGCCTTGTATGATTGGGCACAACCCACCGCTAAAATTCTGGCAACCGCAATTGCAGTCCCGCAGATACAAGCGGAGTCATTTCAAATCATAAATAAGTAGAACAAGGGACTGTTCTCAGGGTCATATATTGAAGATCCACAGCAACATCTGAAAACTTTTTTGTCAATTTGTGTCACTCTAAGGCAACCGAATGTGACACCGGAAGCAATCAGACTGTTATTGTTTCCATTCTCAGTGACTGGAGAAGCTCAGACTTGGCTCAATTCGCTCCCCATAAATTCTATCACCACATGGGAGGAATTGGTCTAGCAGTTCTTGAACAAGTTCTACCCGCCAAATAAGACTGCCAAGCAAGTTGATGAGATATTGAGCTTCAGGCACAAATCAACTGAAACACTACAAGAAACGTGGGAGAGGTTCAAGGGGATGCTGGTTAAGTGTCCACATCATGGCATTCCAGATCAGATGTTGGGACAAAGGTTTTACATGGGATTGGCAGATAGCTTGAAGGCCAATGTTAATGCTTCAGCAGGAGGAGCATTTTTGAGCAAATCATTTAAAGAGTGTAAAGTCGTGCTAGATAAAATGGCCCAAAACTCAGGATGGATGACAAGAGATACTACAATAACCCCTATAGTTCACTCAATGGCTTTGGACCCAAACAACTCCATAGCCGAGAATATGGCCACTCTGATGACGCAAATGAGTATTCTCACCAAGAAGATTGACGAATCAGGTCAGAAGCAGGTACATATAGTTGACACGACTAATGAAGTCTTATGTACACCATGTATTAACCAACTATATGTGTGCTCGTGGAGTGATGAAAGTGACAACCAGAACTATCAGGAAAATATGAACTATGTGGGCAACTATGAAGGACAGAAGCAAGGTGGTCAGAATTGGGGGCAGCAGTACAATAATAGAAACAATCCTGGAGCTATGCGACCACAGGGTCAAGTTGTGCCTTACCAAAGGAAACAAGGATACAATCAGCAAAATCAGCAGCTAGCTTTCAACAGCCTCATCAACAATAGATACTGAGACAAGATGATGGGTTGTCTGAAATTAAAGAAATGCTGCAACAACTGATTGGGTCCAATAGAAAAATGCAAGAGAAAGTGGAAGTACACGACTCAACGATAAAAGGCATTGAGATTCAATTAAGGCAGATATCTATGGCTCTGAATAATCTCCCCCAAGGGACGTTACCTGCAGACACACATGTCAATCCAAAAGAGCAGGGCCAGAAGCACCTTATGGCGGTGAGTCTAATAAATGGTAGAGATCTTGATCTAGAGCAAGAAATTGCTCGCAAAAGCCGACCAACTGAGATACTTGTGCCAGTACCCATTGAGGTAGATGATTCAAGATGGTTAACATAGGTAACAGTACAACATGCACAAGAGAAAACAAGCAAAGAAAAAGAGGTTGCGAAGGATACTGAGGTAGTACAAGAAAAGGCATTAGAAGTAGTGTCCGAGCAGGATCAAACTCAAATCACAGGAAAGAAGCGACCTCCAGCACCCTTCCCACAGAGATTGGCCAAATATCAGAAGGATGAACAATATAAGAAATTCATGGAGATGTTGAAGCAAATCCAGGTGAACATTCCATTGATTGACGCCTTGAGGGAGATGCCTGGGTATGCAAAAATGATGAAGGACTTAATGTCTCTCAAGTTCGACTTTCAAGACTTGGCCATTGTTACACTAACTCAGACATGTAGTGTTGTCGTGACGAGACCCATAACTGAGAAGTTGTCCAACCCAGGGAGTTTCACAATCCCATGCACAATAGGAACCTATGCTTTTGCTAAAGCATTGTGTGATTTAGGCGTGAGCATAAACTTGATGCCCTTGGCTATCTATAAAAGGTTAGGCATTAGAAGAGCAGGACCAATGTCCATGTTACTACAGCTTGCTGACCGAACGGTGAAGAGGCCATCAGGTATACTTGATGATGTATTGGTGCAAGTTGGAAAGTTTGTGTTTCTGGCAGATTTTGTCATTCTGGACTGCCGGGTTAACGAGGAGATTTCCATAATTTTGGGAAGGCCATTCTTGGCCACGAGGAGAGCTCTAATTGATTGTGAAACTGGGGAGCTAAAGATGAGACTGAATGATGAAGAGATAATATTTAATGTGCAAAATTCTATGCGGCGACCCAGTGAGTTTGCAAATCGCTCTTTGATAGAAGCTGTGGATTTGATCATGGAGGAAGATGATGAGACACATAATGCAAAAGATCCTCTTGCGGTCTGCCTCTTGAACTTAGAAGAGGTAAATGGTGAGGACTGGGCAGAGTGGGTGTTGGCTCTTGAAGGACAAGGGTACTGGAAAAGAGAGCCCGAATTCGAGTCTTTACACTTAGAAGAGAGAAAGGCTCCTCCAGCTAAGCCATCGATCGAAGAGCCACCACAGTTGGAATTGAAACCGCTACCATCTCACCTCAGGTATGCTTTCTTGAGACCTAACTCGACTTTACCTGTTATTATCTCATCTGGTTTCTTAGATGTGCAGGCAGAACATCTTTTGTAGGTGTTAATAGAGTGCAAAACTGCAATTGGTTGGACTATTGCAGATATTAAGGGGATCAGCCCAGCCTTCTGTATGCACAAGATTTTACTGGAAGATGGGCACAAACCTTCCAGAGAACATTAAAGAAGGCTGAACCCCAACATGAAAGAAGTCGTGAAAAAGGAGGTGAATAAATGGTTAGATGCTGGAATCATTTTCCCCGTCTCCGACAGCAACTGGTTTAGCCCAGTTCAGTGTGTATCAAAGAAATGAGGAATGACTGTGGTGCAAAACGAGAACAACGAGCTGATCTCAACAAGAATAGTCACAGGATGGAAAATTTGTATGAACTACAGAATATTGAACAAGGCCACCCGAAAAGACGATTTTTCGCTGCCATTCATTGATCAGATGCTAGACAGATTGGCGGAGAGGTCACATTTTTGCTTCCTGGATGGATACTCGGGGCATAACCAGATCTCTGTTGCTCCGGAGGATTGAGAGAAAACGTCGTTCACCTGCCCATATGGCATATTTGCCTTTCGGAGAATGCCGTTTGGCCTCTGCAACGCACCTGCCACATTCCAAAGGTGCATGATGGCCATTTTTACAGATATGGTAGAGGAAATAATGGAGGTTTTCATGGATGACTTCTCAGTGGTAGGGAACTCATTCGATGATTGCCTTATGAACTTGAAAAGAGTATTAAAGAGGTGTGTGGAGACTAATCTGGTACTAAACTGGAAATTGTCATTTCATGGTACAAGAAGGTATAGTCTTGGGACATCTAGTGTCAAGTAAGGGAATTGAAGTGGACCGTGCTAAGGTTGATATAATTGAGAAGTTACCTCCATCCACTTCTGTCAAGGCCATAAGAAGTTTCCTTGGTCATGCCAAATTCTACAGACGGTTTATAAAAGATTTCTCCAAAATTGCTAACCCTTTGTGTAAATTGCATGAAAAAGATCACCCCTTTGTGTTTTCTGATGACTGCAGGTAGCGTTTGAGGAGATGAAGAAGAGACTGGTGACTGCACCAATCATAGTGTCACCCGACTGGGGACAACCTTTTGAGCTGATATGTGATGCAAGCGACTATGCTGTGGGAGTAGTTCTTAGGCAGCGAAAAGATAAAGTTATGCATCCGATCTACTATGCAAGTAGAACCTTGAGTGGTGCCCAACTGAATTACACAGTGACAGAGAAAGAGATGTTAGCCGTGGTGTTCGCATTTGACAAATTCAGGTCAAACCTGATAGGCTCGAAGGTAATTGTTTATACTGACCATGCTGCTCTCAGGTACCTAATTGAGAAGAAGGATTCAAAGCCACGCCTAATTCGATGGGTGCTACTGTTGCAAGAATTCGACTTGGAAATCCGTGACTGAAAGGGAACAAAAACCAAGTTGCTGATCATTTGTCCAGGCTTGAAGGAGTTGAAAAGAAGGTTGAGGTGGAAGAGATCATGGAGACTTTCGCAGATGAACAACTTTTATCCACGAGCCTTGAGGCAACGCCATGGTATGCAGATATTGCAAATTACCTGGCAAGCGGTATTGTTCCCTATGACTTGTCCTCTGTGCAAAAGAAAAAGTTCTTTCGTGATTGTCGCATGTATTTCTGGGATGAACCATATTTGTTTAGGATTTGTATTGATAACATGATCCTGAGATACATTCCCGAGATAGACCAATCTTCTGTTTTGCAGGCATGTCATGCTTCCCCGTATGGAGGTCATTTTGGAGGAGTAAGGACAACTGCTAAAGTGTTGGAGTCGCATTTTTATTGGCCGGCATTGTTTAAAGATGCACACTTCTGGGTGAAAAGCTGTGATGAGTGCCAACGGACGAGGAATATTTCCCGTCGACATGAGATGCCCATGAACCCAATTCAAGAGGTGGAAGTATTTGACATAGGGAGAATCGATTTTATGGGACCATTTGTCAGCTCATATAGTAACAAGTACATACTGGTAGCGGTGGACTATGTCTCGAAATGGGTAGAAGCCGTGGCACCTCCAACAAATGATGCGAAGGGAGTTATTAGTTTCCTGAGAAAAAATATCTTCACCCGATTTGGTACTGCAAGAGCGATCATCAGTGATGGAGACACCCACTTCTGCAACCGAGCCTTTGCAAAGTTGTTGGAGAAATATGGCGTTCGCCATAAGGTTACCACTCCGTACCACCCACAAATAAGTGGAAAGTGGAGGTGTCGAACAGAGAAATCAAGAGTATTTTGACCAAAACTGTAAATGCTACTCGGACTGATTGGGCGAGAAAATTGGATGATGCGCTATGGGCCTACCACACTGCATTCAAAACTCCGATTGGTATGTCACCGTGCAAATTGGTGTTTGGAAAGGCATGTCACCTACCGATGGAGTTGGAGCATAGAGCCTTCTGGGCGTTACGATAATTAAATCTGGACTTGGAGGCTGCTGGAATGAGTAGAGTCACAGAGCTGCATGAACTTGACGAGTTTCGTTACCATGCTTTTGAGAGTACAAGGTTATATAAGGAAAGAATGAAGCTGGTGCATGACAAAAACATTCTTGAGCGAAATTTTAAACCTTGAGATGTGGTATTATTATTTAATTCAAGATTGAAATTGTTTTCGAGCAAGGTAAAGTCAAGATGTTCAGGACCATTTCGTGTGCTAGATATTCATCCCACCAGATCCGTAGAAATTGCATCAGAAGATGGTTCTCGCAAGTTTAGAGTCAATGGGCAAAGGTTGAAATATTACTTGGGCATGAATGAGGAAAAAGTGGTATCGGTGAATCATTTGCAAGAGCCAAAAATGTTGAGTGAACCTTAAATTCGATTGTCTGCGTCGTGCCGCGACGTTAAATCAGGCACTCGTTGGGAGGCAACCCAATTCGTAGTTAGCTAGAATTTTTGTTTTGTTTTGTTTGTTTTTATACACTAACACGTTTTTAGTTACATCTTGGTTCTCAAACAGGTAATGGAGCACGATGCTTAATGCACAACGAACCAGCCTTCAACCTAGCGTTAGGCCGCGCGTCGCCAAGTCTTCAGCGTGCTAAAGAGCTCGCCCAGTGAGGGTTATAGCGAGGTGTGTCTCACGGCAGCCCTCATGTTGCCAGGAATTTTTCTCGTTGTGGAGCCCGCCCAACGAGGATTATAGCGAGGTGTGTCTTGCGGCAGCCCTCACGTCGCCTGCCTCTTAGCTCGTGTTTGAGCTCGCCTCGCCAGGTATTTGGCTCGCTAAGGAGCTCGCATCGCCAGGTATGTTTTTTTTTCTTTTTGTTTGTTGTCTTCTAACTTATTCCCATTAAAACCTTACATAAACACACACGCCTCCATTTTGCCCATCCGTAAAACACACGCCTAACATAAACTGCCCATCCTATTTCTCCCATCTCACAACACACTCCATTCTTAACTTACACAAACCAAGCTACTGCCCGCCCCAATTTCCCTCTTCCCCATCCCACAGAAGCCCCATT
Source organism: Nicotiana otophora (assembly GCA_000715115.1). NCBI lineage: Eukaryota > Viridiplantae > Streptophyta > Magnoliopsida > Solanales > Solanaceae > Nicotiana > Nicotiana otophora. The sequence goes on along the minus strand of AWOL01S0018896.1, from coordinate 142,244 downwards.
GAAGACAATTATTCATCCATTTCTTCACCCACTTGCAACATCAATTCAAGAGCAATCCCTCATCCTAAGCATCTAAGGTATGGTTTCTAACTCTTTTCTTTGCAAAATTTCGAATTGTGTAAAGTCATGAAATCGGATAACATTTGGGTTTGTTTTTCATAGTAACAATGTGTTTATTTGTCCTAAACCCATAAACCCTATAGGAATGGTATTGTTGTTGTGTGCAAAAGTGGTAGCATGGAATTCCCAAGTCGATTTGGGAGGGTGAGGCAATCCCTCATTCCTACAAGCACTTCCATGGCACTAGTGTATGCTAAGTGTTTGTCAAAATGCCTCAAAGGCATTCTTTGTCTCCATTGGAGCCCGAGTCTCTGGGATTGTAATACTAGTGCTATGTCGCCGTGCACCACCTGGAATTTTAAGTGTGGGGTGGCTCACCGATAGACCTATGCTTCGAAATTGTAGAAGACATCATTGTGTCATTGCTCGATTCTCATGCTAAAATAACGAGGTGAAGTTTGAGTAGCCTCGAATATTGTGGAACATCATGTGATGAACTCTTAAGTGTGGGGTCGTAAGACCATGTTTTGAAGTGATTCGATCCGTCTAAAATTGACTAATGTTCAATTGTGTAGGTACGAACATACCTCATAAGAAGGATAACGGGAAAGGAAAGGGAAAAGCCACTGCTTTGTCCAAAGCCAAGGCTTCCTCCGCCCCTCCACCAAAAAAGAGAAAAGGAGGGGAGGCCACTTCAAGTCAGGTTGAAGGATTGCAAGCAGTTGCAGCTATAGCAGCCACTCGCCCACAACCTCAGGGACAACAGGAATTTGGACTTAAGAGCATACCCCAAATGTCAAGGACTGGTACAAGCATTATCGGTCGAGACATATACATTCTGAGTCAGATGTTCATGAGCGTCGCCTACAAGCCAAGTATCAAGCAATCTAGAAAGGTATTCATGATTTTGGGTTGCGCTATGTGTTTAGAAACACCGGGGATATCAATGTCAACCTTGTTCGGGAATTTTATGCCGGTTTTGATCCATATGATCCTGAGCAGCTGGTGCCTATTCGGGGAAGGTTGATCGATTTTTCAGCATCATCTATATGCACTTTCTTAGGTGCGCCGGATGTTCCCCAGGAACCCTTGGACAACTTCATCACCCGTCCAACATATCGAGCATTGAGACACACTCTCTGTGGTGTCAATTCTGTGGCGACTTGGGTTCGTGACAAGAAAACTAATTGCCATAGGAAATTTCCTAAGAATAAAATGAAGCCAGAAGCTCAAGTGTGGTTGAAATTGATTAACACGCGGCTACTACCATGCGACCATGACACTCTTATTAGCTGTGAAAGGACATGCATCTTATACTTCCTAATGACTGGCCAGAAAGTGAATGTGGACCACTTGAACGCTACCAGATGACCTAAGTGAGAACAAGCAAGAGAATTGATCGAATGTCCTTAGCGAACATGTACACTCAGTACTTGAGACAAGAAGAGGTAGAGGAGGAGCAAGCGTTTGATATAGTCATTCCTTCGTCCCTACGACTAATGGACATCACAAGAATCCGGGTTAAGGAAGAGAATGCTATGGCTTCACTGATAGGTGCTGAGCGCAATGCTTGAGATGACAGTTTTTTGGCCCATTTATATGGGATGATGGACTTGCAGCTTAGGATTGGGGGCCGGTCGGCCACTAAAGAAGAGATGGCCATCTTGGAAGAGCGTTTCTCACTCAATGCTCATGCCCAAAATTTGGTTGGGCTTGGCGATGGCTACCGACTCCCAGAGGATGAGGATGTCAACACACCAGAGCAGTCCGAGGCCGAGCCAGAGCAGTCCGAGGAGGAGGATGATGATGATGCTGAGGAGGGAGCAGAGGATGAGGAGTGGACAGCTGTAGATGGAGCCTTCGAAGATGAAGGCGATGACGAGGACTGATCAAGGAGTTTTCATACCACCCTACTTGTTTTTTTTATTTTGTGAATTTATATATGGACTGAGGACATTCCATGGATTAAGGGTGGGGTGTGACTCGTAGATATTAGATACACCATTTACTTCTTGTTTTGATTTTTTTTTAAATTTCATCTTTTCTATGTTAGCATAAAAACAAGTAGAAAAATTGGACTTTTCCCGACGATGGATCTCCTAGACAGTTTTCTTGAGAGATTTAAGTCTTACGAAAAAAATATTTTCTTTGTAGGTAGTGTAGTAATTCCTCCTTGGTTTTTCTTTATGCCGCGGTTCTTTTCCAAGTGTTTTGTCTGAACCGGGTGTAGTTAGTTTTACTTTTTTAGGAGTAGGAGCCATTGTGCTATGAATTGAATTGAAGCAATATCTCTTGACTTTGTTATGCCTTGAGAATAGTGAGTACTTTGGTTGTGATGCTTAGGCTTAGTTTTTAACTCTTGTATAAGTACCTTAAATTGTATAATCTTAACTTTGCTTAACTACTTTGACTAGAGTGTCTTGATGAAACCAATCCTAAGTGAGTTATGTGCCATGTGTGTGGGAGGTTTGTATTTTATTCTGTGCATTGCAATTCATCATCTGCTAAAATTCTCCCACTCGAACGAAGTGATCCTTGTACTTCTTGATCCATTATCTCAAATAAGGTTAGATCTTGACCTACCTCTCCCTTCTTAGGGAACTCATCCTCTAAGAATATGACATCTCGTGATTTCAGAGTATCTTATAAAGATACTTTTCTTTCCCCTCGGGCCCAATTTGCCATATTTGTGAGAGGAATCATGTGTATAGGCAGCATAACCCCAAGGTCTTAATACACTTAGGTCGGGTTGTCTTCCAGTCCATAACTCATATGGAGTAGTAGTAAATGATATTTTAGGCACTCGATTAAGTACAAAGGTTATAGTAAGTAACGCATCACCCCAGTAACTAATTGGGAGGTTAGCTTGTGCCATCATTGACCTAACCATTTCTAGGAGCATTCTGTTTCTTCTCTCCGTAACATCATTTTGTTTTGGAGTATTTGGGATAGTCAACTGATGAACTATTCCCTTTTCACCACATAAATTATTATATTCACGATCATGGTCAGTTCGAAGAGCGTTTATCTTCTTGTCTAATTAATTTTCCACAAAACTCATAGCGTTTGAAGCAACTTATTGCTTATGATTTGTGAGAAATTAAATAGACATAACTAAAACGGGTAAAGTCATCAATAAATGTGATGAAATAACTTGCTCCATGCCTATCCCTAACATTTATAGGCCCACAGATGTCTGAATGGACTAATTACAAATATATTCAGCTCGTCGCCTGACCAAAAGGTTTTCTTGCAGATTTTCCAGCTAGACAATTTTCACAAGTGGACAATTCCACATGTTTAATGTTGGAAAGCAAACCTTGTTTTGCTAACCTTTGCTTTCATTGTTGACCAATATGATCAAGTCTAGCATGCCATATGTTTACATCACTATCATATTTATGTGAAGAAACAAACATAGAAAAACTAGCATTATTATTAAATGAATCATAATCCAAATCCATAATAATTAAACCTCCGGTCACATAACCAAAACTAAATAAAGTTGAACCAAAAGTCAACTTGGCAGAATTGCCATGACAAAATAAGTCAAATCCTAGCTTAAGCAAAAATGAAACTAAAATAACATTCCGACGAATTGTTGGTGCAAAGAGAACATCATGTAGTATTAGGTATCGACCACTACGCATGACTAACTTGTATGTACCAATCCCTTCAACAACAACTTTATTGTTGTTGCCCACATATATCCACTTTGCTCCACGTGGAACTCGTCGAAATTCAACAAAGGCACTGCGTTCCTAGGCTATGTGGTCCGTTGCTCCTGAGTCTTTCTAGGAGGCTCAGAGCAATCTCTAGCATAGTGACAATTTTTGTCACAATTATAACATTTCACTTTAGCAGCTTTGACACGTTTGGGACGTCTGTTCTTGCCTTTTTCAGTCTTTGCCCTTTTTGCATGCTGAGCTGACTGAGCTTGAGGTGGGCTTCTCTTCTTTCCCTAGTTCCTTTTCTTTGAATCGCTCTTGGTATTGGAGGTTGTTGCCATGTGCAACTCAGCTATTGGCTTTGCAGCCTCAAGTCGTTTCTCCTCTAACTCAAGATGCCTCCGGACATCTTCCAGAGTTGTGATTCACTCATTATGGGTCAAATGTATTTTAATATGATCCCAATAACTAGGTAAAGAACGTATGACAACTTGGATTTGTTGTTCATCAGTAAACACATGACCATCATCTTTCAACTCTCCGATCATATTTGTCATTTGCCTCAGATGTGTTTTCATTGAATGTTCCGGGCGTTTCTTATATGAATCAAATTTGATCGTTAAGGATCGCAACCTTGTAGTGGAACAGGTACCAAAACTTTTCCTCAAAGCATTCCAAAGATCCATAGCTCTTTGGTGATCCTTAAACTCCCTTAGGATGGCATCATCCAAGGTGCTCAACAACGTAATCGGAGCAATGGAGTTCGTTTTCTTTCAACTGTCATAGGCTTCACGCTCATGCCTATGCTGAGCAACGTTGCCTTCCTCAGTCTCATTCATGACATTGTTAATGGCCTCGAGAGCCTCTTGCTCCTCTAGCACATACTGGACTTTCAAGCTCCAGGTTTCATAGTTGTCACCATTGAGTTTTAACCCCTTGTTGAGCTCAGCAACAATGTTTTTCGAAGTAGTAGTCATTTTGTTCTTCCTAGCAAAAGCAAAAATAGATGAACCGTGGCTGAGATTACTGGTCGGTGGTGGTTATCACAGTGTATTGGATCAACCTCCTAAGCCACAGTCTAAACCCAAGTTGGATTGAGAGAGAGTGTTGGAAAAATACTGCTTCTTCTGTCCTTTAGAAGTACAACATATATGTACTTATATAGGGATAACTAGTGTTACAATAATTACTACAATTACTGTGCTTTTCCCTAGTAGGACATAAGAGTACCCCTTATGGGTGGACTTTATTTCCTACAATATTGATGTAGGGCAAGGTTTCTATTAAGGACGAGGGTATTGTTAGGAATCAACCCCAGTCCAATACGGTTAACAACCAACAATAGTCGCACAAATGGATATTGCGCCGAGAAGTAGAAATAGGAGCACGCCCTCATAAATGCTAATTTGGGATCCAGGCTGAGGGCACGATAAAAAGTAAAGGGTATCACTCTCTGTAGGCTATCGGGGAGTTGGGGAATGTGTGGAGGCAGTGTCCTCGTCGCTCGGGAGGTCCAGTGCAGCAGAGGAATCAGACTAGGACTTCAACACCAGTTACTTCACACCCTCCCAGCCAGCTCAGGGTGGGGATCAGACAGCTAGGGGTCGCCCAAGAGGGGGAGGCCGATCAGGTGGCGATATAAACGAGGTTTTAATCTCATTTTTCATTTTTGGACCTAGAGAACTCAGTTTGTGGCGATATTTTGTGGGTTTTTCAAAAAAAAATCATCGGGGTAAGTGATTCTAACTCGGATTTGGTTAATATACATGAATATATCATTTAATTAGTATTTTGAGATGAAAAGTTTGGGGAAAATTGTAGAAGTTTCATAAAACGAATTTTTGGGATTTGAATGTCGATTCAGAGTCAGATTTGAGTGAAACTAGTATGGTTGGACTCGTATTAGAATGAGTGTTTGGATTTAGTGAAAATTCTACCGGGTTCCGAGATGCGAGCCCCGCGTTGACGTTTGGTTGACTTTTTAATGTAAAATTTTAAGTTAACGTTTTATTATTTAGAATTATTTTCGATGAATTTTAATGAAGTTATACAATTAATTTGGTTAGATTTGAGCTATCCGGAGGTCAATTCAAGCAACAAGGTGATTTTGGAATATCGGTCTAACTTCAAAAAGGTAAGTATCTTGCCTAACCTTGAGTGGAGAAAATTACCCCTTAGGCATAAAGTCTTATGCGGAAATTGTGTAATTGAAAATCATGCACGCGAGGTGACGAGTACGTACTTGGTTTATATGTGCAAATTATATCGGTTAAAATTCGTAGACGCCCTTATGTATTAAATTTGAAAATTGTTGGAACTTAGTAAACCCTTGAAATGTCATGCCTCATTCCTTGTTTGTCGAATTTTTATTTTATATGATAATTGGTGTTATTGTCACTTGGATTTTTATGTGAATTCCGTGTGTTTGTTGATTTGATATTTTTCTTGGAATTAAATTCATTATGGAATCCTTATCTGCAAATAATTATTAAATAAGTTTAAAATGAGGCATTAATTTATATTTATTAAAAACTGGATTAAAAACGCGTTGTCCTATGCTGAGTTACTTTCCATCTCTGTTATTGTTTTGAGGTTTTATATACATTGTATGGAGCCTTGGGCTATTTGTTGAGAAATTTATTGATTTTGCTACATCTTTGGAATTTAGTTGTGGCCAGTGGGCAAATTGTGATATGAATTATTGTATTGTGTTGTCGTTTAAACACTCTCCTTGATGTTATTTATGCTTACTACTTTGCTTGTTAATAATATACATGTGCTTGGTAAGGAAGAGTGAAAAGCACAAAGGGTGATGCCGTGCCATTTGAGAATGTAAAGCACGAAGGGTGATGTCGTGCCATTTGAGAGTGTAAAGCACGAAGGGTGATACCGTGCCATTTCAATTATATTATTATGTAAGTAAAGGTATAAAGCACGAAGGGTGATGCCGTTCCATTCTTAATATGCACGAAGGATAATGCCATGCCTGGCACGACCCAATTTCACCTATAGATCGTGATGGCACCCAACATCACAGTTAGACAAACCAACTAGTGAATTTAAAATTTTTTCGAGTAATTAAACTCTTTTTACTTGCTATATTTAAGAAAATATAAACGGTTCTGATTTAAATAAAATCCAAGAAAAATAATTAAAACTATAATTCTACTAGTGCGTGTGCCAGGGCCTGGTATCACAACCATATGAGCAGCTAGTAGATTATACAAAAGAAATCCAAAATATTGTCTGAACACAAAATAGACAGAAACAAATACAAAGGGAGACACTAGGAGCGGCAGAACAGCTCAGGAGAAGCAGCTCACCACTAGACCTCAGGATAAAGTGGGTGCGCACCGGTAAGTCCGCCTAAGGTTCTTGTCTCAGATCCTGCACAAAAAGTGCAGCAAGTGTAGCATGAATACGTAAACAATGTGTACCCAATAAGTATAAGTCTAATCTCGAAAAAATAGTGACGAGATGTCGACTTTGACACTCACTAAGGGTCAATAATATTAAAATAGAAATATTTAAATCAACATGATTATGTGAATAACAATAATTTTTCTTTAACTAGCAGAAATAATTAAATTCCTTCAATTTCAATAAATTTCCAATTTATCAATTAGCTTCACAAGCTATAATATAATGTCAAGGTATCGTGTAATTATTATTATTAGGCACGATTTCTGTCGAGGTCGTTCGGCCCAATCCAGAGTGTCGTGTACACTGCCGAGGGACGTGCGGCACGATCCATAGAAGCATTTATACTGCCGAGGCATTCGGCCCGCTCCACAAGAAAGGAGGACATTTTCTTATGAACCTCCGAAATGAGAAGATATTATAAGTTTAACACATAAGAATGTACAATCTCATTAATAGTCAAATAATTTACACAAAATTCAAGTATATGAAATTTCGGTCTTTTACTATCTCCTCTAACAATATTTCAATATAATTCCAGTATTTTAAATAAATAAAGAATGAAATTATCACAAGTACTTCATGATTTGAGTCATAAACTCCCCGGACATAGCATAATCAGTAGCTACGCACGGACTCTCGTCGCCTCGTGCGTAAGTAGCCCCCACACTTAGCAATAATTATTAATTAAAATCACCTATGGGGTAAATTCCCTCTTACAATGTTAGACAAGAGACTTACCTTGTCCCAAAACCGACTTCCCAACCAGAATATCACGTTAAAGTCTCAATTCGATGCCAAAAATTCCGAAACTATACAAATGTTATACAAAATAATTAATACATGCTCAATAATTCGAAATTAGGCTATTAAATTAATTATCCAACCCAAAATGGTAAAATTTCAAAAATTCACCCCGGGGCCATGTGCTCGGATTCCGGAAATATTTGGAGGAAAACTTTACCCATAATCTCAAGAACTCAAATATACAATTTCCATCCAATTCCATAACCATTTTCGTGGTTAAAATCTCATTTTTATCAAAACCTAGGTTTTTCATCTAAACCCTTGATTTCCATGATTTATAGGTTATAATCTACCCATAATCTATGTATTTAACTCAAAGTGTGTAGAATTAACTAACCTTCAAGTTGCTAGTTGAAATCCTCTCTCAAAAAGCTCCAAAATCGCCCAAGAATGGAGGAAAATGGGCTAAAATGGTTGTTTCCCGTCCTTTTTAACAATATGCCCAAACAGGCCTTCCGCTTCTGCGGATCACAAGCCACTTCTGTGGCTCCGCATCTGCGGAAAAGACCTCGCAGATGCGGCTTCCCCCCTTTGCCGGCCTCATTCGCTTCTGCGGTCAGCGACTCGCACTTGCGAGTCCGCTTCTGCGGACATGCGCCGCACCTGCGCTTCTTTCTTTCGCACCTGCGCCTTCGCAGGTGCGGTACTTTTCCCTCTTCTGCGGTCCCTGGAAGATCCCTTGTTGGACACTTCTGCAGCTCGTGGCTCGCACCTGCGGCCCAAAGCTCGCAGGTGTGGTTTTACCAGAACTGATGCAACCAGCAGCCCGTTTGAGTTTCAAACTCAATCCGCGCATCGTCTGAACGCCATTGGGGGGCCCCGACGTCGTGTCCAAACATACCAACAAGTTTGAAATCATAAAACGGACTCGATCGAACCCTCGGAACGTGTAAAACAACATCAAAACTAAGAATCATACCACAAACCAAATTGATTCAACTTAGAATTTTTAAATTTTCAAATTTTTCAAACTTACTCCGAACGCGCTTAAACATACTTAAACTACTCTGAATGACACCAAATTTTGCGTGCAAGTCTTAAATCACCATAAAGAGCTATTCCCAGGCTCGGAATTCCAAACAGACCTCGATCTCACCAAAAACTACTCCAAACCAAATTTAAAGAACTTTAAAACATTCAAATAGCTAGTTTTCACTATTAAGCACCAAAACGCCCCCGGGTTGTCCAAAACCCGATTCGAACATACGCCCAAGTCCAAAATTATCATACAAACTTATTGTAACCGCCAAATCCCGATTCCGGGGTCCTTTTCTAAAAATGTTGGCCGAAGTCAAACTTGGTCTTTTAAAGCCAGACTAAGGAATTAAGTGTTCCGATTTTAACCCGAATACTTCCAAATCCTGAACCAACCATTCCCGCAAGTCATAAATTAGTAAAAGCACATACGGGGAGTCTTATTTAGGGGAACGGGGTTCTGACAGGCAAAACGACCGATTGGGTCGTTCATCCTCGAACGGGTTTAGAATTATACTTGGAGTGCTGAATAAGTGTGGATATCTGCTCCGCATATCTTCCCCGACTTCCCAAGTCGCTTCCTCAACGGGTTGGCCCCTCCACTAGACTTTTACTGCAGAAATCTTCTTGGACCTCAACTGGCGAACCTGTCTATCAACAATGGCAACTGGCTCATCTTCATAACCTAAGCTTTTATCTAGCTGAACTGTACTAAAGTCTAACAGATATGACAGGTCGGCATGATACTTACGGAGCATATATACATGAAAAATCGGATGATCTCCCGATAGACTGGGAGGCAAATCAAGCTCGTAAGCAACCTCACCAACTCGTCTCAACACCTTAAATGGTCCTATAAACCTTGGGCTCAAATTGCCCCTTTTCCAAAATCTCATGATTCCCTTCATCGGTGAAACCTTCAAGAGAACCTTTTCACCCACCATAAATGATAAATCACGTGTTTTCTGATCCGCGTAACTCTTCTGTCTGGACTGTGTTGTACGAAGTCGCTTCTGAATCAACTTTACCTTTTCCACGGCATCTTTCACTAAATCAATACCATATAACTTAGCCTCACCGGGCTCAAACCATCCGATGGGCGAACGACATCGCCGACCATATAAAGCCTCAAATGGAGCCATCTCAATGCTGGATTGGTAACTGTTGTTATAAGCAAACTCGGCCAAAGACAAGAAACAATCCCACTGACCTCCAAAGTCAATCACACATGCCCTGAGCATATCCTCCAGAATCTGAACTGTCCGCTCCTACTGCCTGTCGGTATACGGATGAAAGGCTCTGTTGAGCTTTACACGGGTCCCTAATTCACTTTGTACTGCTCTCGAGAATGTGAAGTTAACTGAGGGTCTCTATCTGATATGATGGAAATTGGCACACCGTGCAACTGAACTATCTCCTGAATATAAATATGGGCTAACCTCTCTGAAGTATACGTAGTCACAACCGAAATGAAGTGTGCCGACTTGGTCAACTTGTCGACAATGACCCAAACTACATCAAACTTCCGCAAGGTCCGCGGCAACCCAACTACAAAGTCCATAGTAATGTATTCCTATTTCCACTCTGGTATAGTCATCTGCTGAAGTAGGCCACCTGGCCTCTGGTGCTCATATTTAACTTGTTGGCAATTTAGACACCTAGGTACTTACTCAACTATGTCCTTTTTCATTTGCCACCACCAATAATGCTGCTTCAGGTCACGATACATCTTCGTATCACCTAGATGAATAGAATACCTAGAACTGTGTGCCTCCTCTAGGATCTTCTCCCTCAGTCCATCCACATTAGAAATACATAGACGATCCTGGAGTCGCAAAACACCATCTCCGCCTATAGTAACCTCCTTGGCTCCACCTCATAGTACTGTTTCTCTAAGAACCAATAAGTGTGGGTCATCAAAATGGCGAGCCTTGATCTGCTCAAATAGTGAAGACTGGGCTACAACACGTGCAAGAACTCGACTGGGCTCTGAAATATCCAATCTCACAAGTCTGTTAGCAAAGGACTGAATATCCAAAGTTAATGGCCTCTTCTATGCTGCAATAGAAGCCAAGCTACCCATACTCTTCGCCTTTCTACTTAAGGCGTCTGCAACTACATTTGCTTTGCCCAGATGATATAGGATAGTAATATCATAATCTTTCAGTAACTCAAGCCATTTGCGCTGCCTCAAATTTAGGTCCCTCTGCTTGAACAAATGCTACAAACTGCGATGATCGGTGTAAACCTCACAAGACACCCCATAAAGATAATGCCTCCAAATCTTAAGAGCGTGAACAATTGCAGCTAACTCCAAATCATGTACCGGGTAATTCTTCTCGTGGGGTTTCAGCTGACGTGATGCATATGAAATAAATCGCCTCTCCTACATTAATACACAACCGAAACCAACGCGTGAAGCGTCACAATACACTGTATATATCCCCGAATCGGAAGGCAACACTAACACTGGTAGTGTAGTCAACGCTGTCTTGAGCTTCTGAAAACTCACCTCATAATCATCGGACAATCAAAACAGAGCACCCTTCTGGGTTAATTTGGTCAAATGTGTTGCAATAGATGAAAAGCCCTCCACGAACCGACGATAATAACCTACTAAACATAGGAAACTCCTGATCTCAGTCGCTGAAGTGAGATGATGCCAATTCTGAATTGCTTCAATATTTTTGGGATCAACTTTAATACCCTCGCCCGATACGATATGCCCCAAAAATGCTACAGAATCTAGCCAAAAATCACATTTAGAGAACTTAGCATATAGCTTTTGTTCCCGCAGCGTCTGAAGCACCACTCTCATATGCTGCTCATGCTCTTCCTTACTGCACGAGCAGATCAAAATGTCATCAATGAAGACAATGACAAACGAATCAATATATGGCCCGAATACCCTATTCATCAAATTCATAAACGTTGCTGTGGCATTAGTCAAACCAAAGGACATCACCAGAAACTTATAATGACCATATCTAGTCCGGAAGGCAGTCTTCAGAACATCCGAATCCCGAATCTTCAACTGATGATACCCTGACCTCAAGTCGATCTTAGAGAACACCCTAGCACCCTGCAACTGGTCAAATAGATCATCAATACGCGGCAATGGGTACTTGTTCTTAATAGTGACTTTTTTCAATTGGCGATAATCAATACACATTCGCATCGTTCCACCCTTCTTCTTCACAAATAATATCGGTGCACCCCAAGGCGATACACTCGATCTGACGAACCCTTTGGCTAGCAACTTCTCAAGTTGTTCTTTCAAATCCTTCAATTCTTTTAGAGCCATGCGATACGGTGGGATAGATATAGGCTAGGTATCTGGAACCAAGTCAATATAGAAATCAATATCACGTTTGGGTGGCATGCCTGGAAGATCTGAAGGAAATACATCGGAGAACTCCCACACTACAGGCACTGAATCAATCGTCGGAGTCTCTACAGTAGTATCCCGAACATAGGCTAGATAAGCCAAACAACCCTTCTCGACCATGTGTCGAGCCTTTAGAAAGGAAATAACCTGATTAGATGCACTAACAGACGAACCCTTCCACTCCAACCTAGGCAATGCTGGAATAGCCAAGGTAACAGTCTTGGCATGGCAATCTAGAATGGCATGATATGGAGATAACTAGTCCATGCCCAGGATGATCTCAAAGTCGGTCATCTCAAGCAGCAGAAGATCTGCTATAGTTTCATAACCACAAAATGTAATAATGCAGGACCGGTAGATCCGATCCACAACAATAGAATCATCCACATGAGTGGACATATAAAAGGGAGTACCCAAGGACTCACGAGAAACACCCAGGAAATGAGCAAATAAAGATGACACATAAGAATATGTAGACCCTGGATCAAATAATATGGAGGCATCCTTGCCACAAACAGAAATAATACTTGTGATCATGGCATCTGAGGCCTCTGCATCTGGTCTGGCCGGAAAAGCATAGAACTGAGCTGGAGCGCCACCTGGCTGGCCTCCACCTCTAGGACGGGCCCTACCCACCTGCCCTCCACCTCTGGGTGGACGGACGGCTGGTGGTGCAACTGGTGCAGTAATCATAGGCTGCTGACCCTGCTGCACTGATCTACCCCGAAGTCTGGGGCAGAATCTCCGCACGTGACTAAAATCCCCGCACTAGAAACAACCTCTCGGCGCAATAGGCTGCTGGCCTGAAGTCTGGCCCTGGTGACCTGAATACCCACTGGAATAACCTTGAATAGCCGATGGGCGGTAAGAACTCTTTGTCATAGCACTAAAATAGGGTCGCACCGGAGCACCCCGAGGAGGTGGTGGTGCTGGATATGGGGGCCTGCTGAATTTCCCTCTCTCGAACTGACCTTTACCCCCAGACGGAGCACCTCTAAACTCTCCAGAATATCTAAACCGCCTATCTCTCATAACCTGCTCTTGGCTACGTTGACGCACACCCTCAATCCTCCGGGCTATCTCCACAACCAACTCACAAAAAGTCCCTATCTCAACCTCTCGGGCCATAGCGGCCTGAATGCCAGTATGCAAACCCGTAACAAACTTCCGTACTCTCTCCACATCAGTAGGGAGTATCATAAGTACATGGAGAGACAACTCAGAGAACCTCTCCTCATAATCGGTCACTGACATCTGACCCAGTTGGAGCTGCTCAAACTGAAACCACAACTCTTCCCGCTGGGAGGGTGGAATATACCTATCCAGGAAAATATGGGTGAACCAGTCCCAAGTCATGGGAGGAGAATCTGCTGGTCTACCAAGAAGATAAGACTTCTACCACCTACAAGCCCTTCCCTCAATCTGAAAAGTAGCAAAGTCTACCCCATGAGACTCCAATATCCTCATGTTGTGCAGTCTGTCCCTGTACCGATCAATGAAGTCCTGGGGATCCTCATGTCGTTCACCCCCAAAGACAGGAGGATATAGCCTAGTCCATTTGCCCAATAGCTTCTGCGGCTCGCCAGCCGCAGCTAGTCTGTGCTCAGGTGTAGCTGCTACCATAGGCTGGGGTCCACCCAGTGCACCCTGGGTCTGATATACAGCAGTTGCCTACCCATGAGCCTACACGGTAGGGGTTTGTTCTCCCCCTCCCTCCTGAGATGTGGTTGGGTCTACCGAAGATAAACTGGCATGAGTCATAGTGTCCATGAACCGCAGCACGGCCTATGACCTCTTGAAATCCTGGTGCAGAGGTGAAATCCACCGAAGCTGGCTCTGCTGCGGGCACCTCGCCCTGCTCCTCAATAATAGGATCCTCTACTGGATCCACTGGTGGTATAACTGGGATAATTCCGGGACGTCCTCGTCACCTACCACGGATTGGAGCCCTCCCTCGGCCTCTGCCTCGGCCTCTAACAACTAGGGGAGTAGATCTTCCCTGGTCTGAAACCTCATTAGAGCGCGTTCTCACCATCTGTGGGAGAATAAGAGAAAAATATTTAGTACTACATCAATTGCACGATGGAAGATGAAGAAGGGTAGTTTCCTAACACCCTATAGCCTCTCGAAGATAATTACAGACATCTCTGTACCGATCCGCAAGACTCTATTAGGCCTGCTCATAACTTGTGAGACCTACATGAACCTAGTGCTTTGATACCATGTTTTCACGACCCAATTTTACCTATAGGTCATGATGGCGCCCAACATCACAGTTAGGCAAGCCAACTAGTGAATTACACAAATATTTATTCTTTTAAAAATAATTTGAGTAATTAAACTCTTTTTACTTGCTATATTTAAGAAAATATAAATGGTTCTGATTTAAATAAAAACCAAGAAAAATAATTAAAACCACAATTCTACTAGTGTGTGTGCCAGGACCTGGTGTCACAAGTATATGAGCAGCTAGTAGATTATACAAAAGAAATCCAAAATACTGTCTGAAAATAAAAAAGACAGAAACAAATACAAAGGGAGACACTAGGAGCGGCGGAACGGCTCAGGAGAAGCAGCTCACCACTAGGCCACAGGATAACGTGGGTGCGCACCGGTAAGTCCGCCTAAGGTTTCCGTCTCAGATCCTGCATAAAAAGTGTAGCAAGTATAGCATGAGTACGTAAAAATGTGTACCTAGTAAGTATCAAGCCTAATCTCGAAGAAGTAGTGACGAGAGGTCGACTTTGATACTCAACAAGGGTCAATAATATTAAAATAGAAATATTTAATCAACATGATTTATGTGAATAACAATAATTTTTCTTTAACTGGCTGAAATAATTAAATTCCTTCAATTTTACCAAATTTCCAATTTATCAATTAGCTTCACAAGCTACAATAGATGCATATATACTGCCGAGTCGTTCGGCCCGCTCCACAAGAAAGGAGGGCATTTTCTTATGAACCTCCAAAATGAGAAGATATTATAAGTTTAACACATAAGGATGTACAATCTCATTAATAGTCAAATAAAATACACAAAATTCAAGTATATGAAATTTCGGTCTTTTACTATCTCCTCTAACAATGTTTCAATATAACTCCAGTATTTTAAATAAATAAAGGATGCAATTATCACAAGTACTTCATGATTTGAGTCATAAACTACCCGGACGTAGCATAATTAGTAGCTACGCACGGACTCTCGTCACTTCGTGCGTACGTAGCCCCCACACTTAGCAATAAGTATTAAGTAAAATCACCTATGGGGTAAATTTCCTCTTACAAGGTTAGACAAGAGACTTACCGTGTCTCAAAGCCCACTTCCCGATCACAACGTCGCGTTAAAGTCTCAATTCGATGCCGAAAATTACGAAACTATCAAATGTTATACAAAATAATAATACATGCTCAATAATTTGAAATTAGACTATTAAATTAATTATCCAACCCAAAGTGGTAAAATTCCTAAAAGTCATCCCGGGCCCACGTGCCCGAATTCTGGAAATTTTTGGAGGAAAACGTTACCCATAATGTCAAGAACTCAAATATACAATTTCCATCCAATTCCATAACTATGTTCGTGGTTAAAATCTCATTTTTATCAAAACCTAGGTTTTTCTTCTAAACTCTTTATTTCCACGATTTAGAGGTTATAATCTACTCATAATCTATGTATTTAATTCAAAATATGTAGAATTAACTTACCTTCAAGTTGCTAGTTGAAATCCCCTCTAAAAAAGCTCCAAAATCGCTCAAGAATGGAGGAAAATGGGCAAAAATGGTTGTTTCCCGTCCTTTTTAACAATCTGCCCAAACAGGGCTTTCGCTTATACGGCTCCGCATCTGGGGAAAATTCCTCGCATATGCGTCTTCCCCCCTTAGCCGCCCTCGTTCGCTTCTGCGGTCAACGGCTCGCACCTGGGAGTCCGCTTGCACGGTCATGCGCCCTCCTCCGCACATGTGCTTCTTTCTTTCACACCTGCGCCTTCGCAGATGCAGTCCTTTTCCCGCTTCTGCGGTCCCTGGTAGCTCCCTGCTTTTCCTCTTCTGCGGCTCGTGGCTCACACCTGCGGGCTCACAGATGCGGTTACACCAAAACTGATTCAACCAGCAGCCCTTTTAAGTTTCAAACTCAATTCGCGCATCGTCCGAACGGTATCGGGGGCCCCCGAGGCCCGGTCCAAACATACCAACAAGTTTGAAATCGTAAAACGGACTGGCTCGAACACTCGAAATGTGTAAAACAACTTTAAAACTAAGAATCATACCTCAAACCAAATTGATTCAACTTAGAATTTTCGAATTTTTCAAACTTACTCCGAACGCACCGAAACATACTTAAACTACTCGGAATGACACTAAATTTTGTGTGCAAGTCGTAAATCACAATACAGAGCTATTCCCAGGCTTGGAATTCCAAACAGAACTCGATATCACCAAAAACTAATCCAAACCAAATTTAAAGAACTTTAAAACCTTCAAATAGCTAGTTTTCACTATTAAGCTCCAAATCGCTCCCGGGTTGTCCAAAACTTGATTCGAACATACGCCCAAGTCCAAAATCATCATACGAACCTATTGGAATCAACAAATCCCGATTCCGGGGTCATTTTCTTAAAATGTTGACCGAAGTCAAACTTGGTCTTTTATAGCCAAACTAAGGAACTAAGTGTTCTGATTTCAACCCGAACACTTCCAAATCCCGAACCAACCATCCCCGCAAGTCATAAATTAGTAAAAACACATATGGGGAGTCTTATTTAGGGGAACGGGGTTCTAACAGTAAAAACGACCGGTTGGGTCGTTATAATGCCATTTCATTTACATTATCATGTGAGGATGAGAGTAAAAGCACGAAGGGTGATGTCGTGCCATTATTTTTATATTATCATATGTTCATGGCATGAAGGGTGTTTTCTGCAGGCGAGGAAAAGAGACATACATTATATTGTGATATCATTTTGTTGTGTATACATTCATGCCTTTATCTTGAGATGTTACTGTGCACCTATGTTTTCTATGTGACTTGTAGTTGTTGTTGCTTCCTGTTTGCCTCCCACTTTATTTCTTTTATTGTTATTGGCATTTCTCCCACTTAGTTGGTACTGTTATATGTATGCACGATGAAAAAGAGATAAATGCACGAAGGGTGTTGCCGTGCCAATTGATTTGATCTATGTATATATCGGGTGAGAATGAGACAAGTGCACGAAGGTATTACCATGCCATTCGATGTGTTATGTTGAATATATTTCTCACATCATGAAAGTTAAATGAGGTGTCACATCGTGACTTTTACTTGAAAGAATTATATTCGAAAGGTATTTACTTGAAAGAATTATACTCGAAAGATAATTACTTGAAAGAATTATATTCGAAAGGTATTTACTTGAAAGAATTATACTCGAAAGATAATTACTTGAAAGAATTATATTCGAAAGGTATTTACTTGAAAGAATTATACTCGAAAGATAATTACTTGAAAGAATTATATTCGAAAGGTATTTACTTGAAAGAATTATACTCGAAAGATAATTACTTGAAAGAATTATATTCGAAAGATATTTATTTGAAAGAATTATATTCGTAAGACATTTATTTGAAGGAAGTATATTCGGGATATATTTAATTGTACGGATTACATTCTAAAGATTTTTATTTGATAAACTTATAGATAAAAGATATATATTTTGAATGACTTGATTAATTAGATGTACTTGTGTTTATTATTCGTTTGAGCAATATTAATGGTGTTCCTGTTGCCTTGCTGTCTATGTCACAAGTTGATTATTGTTGCCATCACTGCTATTTATTTTCGATTATTTTTGTATGTTATATTGCACAGGTTATTTGACTAGTGAGTGTCTTGACTGTACCTCGTCACTACTCCACCGAGGTTAGTCTTGATACTTACTGGGTACCGACTGTGGTGTACTCATACTATACTTCTGCACATTTTTGTGCAGAGCCAGGTATTGGAGATATTGGACTCGGACAGAATTAAACTGTGATCACAAGGATTCAAGGTAGAGCTATTTGGTCATCGCAGTCCCTTGTAGTCTTTCCATTTTATTGTACTGTCAATTTCTTATCCGAATAGTATTGTATATTCGAACCTCGAGATAATTCCATGTATTCAGTTAGAGTCTGTGCCTCAGTATTACCAGTCTTGGGAGGTTGTTCAAATATTTTCGCTGTTAGTTTCGACATTTGTATTAAATTATATATGTTTCAAAAAAATATTATTCGAAATGTAATTATAATCGGCTTACCTAGTCTTAGAGACTAAGTACCATCATGACGCCTGTGGTGGGATTTTGGTTGTGACAGCGTATAATGGAAATCATTGAAGGATTTAAATTGTTTTGAAGCTTATTAAGGTTTCCAAGAAATTTATTAAATAAAGCTTCAAAATTCCTTATACGGATTGAAACAATCAGGGCACGTGTGGTATAATCGCCTGAGTGAGTACCTGTTGAAAGAAGGGTACAAGAATGATTCAATTTGTCCTTGTGTCTTTATAAAAAGATATGGATCTGAATTTATCATAATCGCCGTGTATGTTGATGATTTAAATATCATTGGAACTCCTGGGGAGCTTCCTAAAACAGTAGGTTGTTTAAGATAGAATTTGAAATAAAAGATCTTGGAAAGACAAAATTTTGTCTTGGTCTACAAATTGAGTATATGAAAGATGTAATTTTTGTCCATAAATCATCATACAGTGAAAAGATTTTAAAGCGATTCTATATGGATAAAGCACATCCATTGAGTACCCCGATGGTTGTGAGATCACTCGATATAAATAAAGATCTATTCCGACCTCATGAAAATAACGAAGTGCTTCTTGGTCCTGAAGTACCATATCTTAGTGAAATTGGTGCACTAATGTATCTTGCTAACACTACAAGTCCTTGACATAACTTTTTCAGTTAATATCATAGCAAGATATAGCTCTACTCATATACGGAGACATTGGAATGGAATCAAACATATATTGCGGTATCTAAAAGGGACTACCGATATGGGCTTATTTTATGACTATGTGTTTACATGTCACGACCCGAAATTCTCACCTTCGGGACCGTGATAGCGCCTAACATTTCACTTGCTAGGCAAGCCAACGTTAGAATAATTTAAACCATTTTTAAGAATTTATTTTAATTAAATAATAAAGAAATCAACAACCGAAATAATATCTGAATTTAAATGTGCAAACAAAAAATAATGCGATGTCTAAATACCATCCCAGAACTGGAGTCACAAGTGCACGAACTTCTAGAATAATACAAACAAGGGTCTGAATAAAATAAAGCTGCCTGAAAGAAAGCACACAGCTAAGATAAAGTAGAAGGGGTCTTCGGAGCTGCGAACGTCGTGCAGCTATACCTCAAGTCTCCTCTGATAGATGAATCCGAGCAATTCTACAGTACGCAGCTGGGACCAACTCTGGAATCTTCACAAGAAGTGTAGAGTGTAGTATGAGTACAACCGACCTCATGTACTCTGTAAGTGCCGAGCCTAACCTCGATGAAGTAGTGACGAGGCTAAGGCAGATTGCTTACGTTAACCTGTACGCAATAATAATAATAACAACAGAAAAAGAAGTAAGACCGGTAAATCATATCAATAATTGAAGTCAATTCAGCAGGCATATTCCTTCAATAAATTTCCATTGCGGCTTGCAACCCGCTACAGCAATATAAACTTAACATAAAATCTGTTGCAGCATGCAACCCGATCCAACAATATAATCTTTAAATTAAATTCCGTTGCGGCGTGCAACCCGCTCCAACAATATAAACTTTCAATAAATTCGTTGCGTCGTGCAACTCGCTCCAATAATATAAACTTAAAATAAATCCGTTGCGGCGTACAACCTGCTCCAGCAATATAATTTAACAATTCTTAAATGTAAAAATATTCCAATAAATATCACATTAAATAAGAAATTATTAGGCAACAAGGCATACAATGATTATAATTTATTTGGAAAACAAGTAATGACAAGTAGCAATTAATTGTGAAAATCGGGGAGAAAATAGGCAACTTAATATTTAATGTGCTAAATGTCAAGTAGCAATTAAGACACATAATTCAAATAAGCATGTAGCAATTATACTATGAATTCAAGACATAATATTGGACAATAGGAACTATAAGGTAAGGTCTAGCTCAGTATGTGTTTGCTATTTGTCTTATGCCTTTGGGAAATATCCTAACGGTTATGAGATCATTCGCCCTCGTGGGACTTGCCGGCAGCCACATCCTCAGCATGAGGCTGCCATCATAAGGCGATGGAGGCGCAGAGGGATGATTATATAGCCAAGGCATAGAGACAACACTACTTAGCTTTTGCCCCCCCATACTTGTACGCTTCCTTTGTGGTTTTTCTTTTATTATTAATAAATTAGCTACTAGGCAGACCGCCTAGTAGTATAATTTGCTAAACAAAAAAGAAAAAAAGATATTAGACAAGGAATAAAAGCAAAATAATTAATATAATAATTAATTCGTGATTTAAAATAATTTATGATTATTAGATAAATATGCAAACAATCAATTTGACGATGTATAAGCACTCGTCACCTCGCCTATACGTCATTACACATGAAATTCACTTAACAAATAATTCAAGGATTCTATTCTCTCAAGTCAAGGTTAATTACGACACCTACCTCGCTTCGCAACCAAATTCAAAATTCCAATAAACCTTTTGTCACGACCCTAAACTCAAACCTATCGTGATGGCACCTATCGATGGTACTAGGCCACCAGACTCCCATAATACTACAATAATTCATTCACAGAAAAGGCGTCTTGTATAGCAGAATTTCATTAAAAAAAAATGAGGGTTGAACTCAAAAATAGAATTGCGGAATGAAAAGCCCCAATCATCGAGGTGTCACTGAGTCATGAGCAACTATTAAAACTGGTTCGACAATAATAAGACTAACATAGTCTAGTAAAAATCCAAAATACAACTAAGGGAGAGATAAAGAAGGAGAAAACAGGGTTGTGATCACCAAGCAGCTACCTTGCTAACTCCAATGATCAGCGACAGGAATATCAGTAGCCGCTACCGTGACCAAAAATGCCTGGATCTGCACACAAGGTGCAGGGAGTAACGTAAGTACACCAACTCAGTAAGTAACAGAAATAAATAAAGGTTGAGAAGTAGTGACGAGCTAAATGCAAGTACTGTTCATATTACAAAAATTTAGTAAAGTGCGGCATGCTTTGTAACCAGAATTTAAGTCAAATCACCTTGTTTAAATCAAGTTCAAGTAAATCAATTAGAAATATCTTTCAACAGTTCTCAAACAAGGACTCAAAGCAACTATGAGCATGGATGATGAAATCATATACTGCCCCTCGGGCTAACATCACTCAGTCCTCCCAATCACTCCAACCTCACAATCACTCATGCCTCACCATCACTCATGTCTCATGATCGCTCGGCACTAGGCACTCGCACTCAGTAGGTACATGCACCCACTGGGGGTGTTCAGACTCCGGAGGGTCTCCTACAGCCCAAACACTATAATCTGCACGGACAACTCACGTGCTATAATATCATATCAGAATCCACACGGACAACTCACCTGCTAAGGTACAATACCTCATAAACACGCCCTCGGCCTCACTCAGTCATAAACCTCTCCAGTCTCCCGGGCTCTCAGAAATCAAAGAAATCAGCACAAACAACATTAACATGATGCAACAAATAGAATAACAGAGATTGAGCTATGATGTAAGAATGCATGAACATGACTGAGTATGGGATATCAACTAAAGCAGTGAGAGGACAGCAAGAAATGACCTCTAAGGGTCCAAACAATACTGGCATAAGGCCTAGACATGGTATCTAGCATGATTTACAGTAAATCTTTCTAAAGCACATAAAGAGCATATAGCTACAATAGGTTGTTCAACTTTAAAATTGCTACGGGATGGACTAAGTCACAAATCCCCAATGGTGCACGCCCACATGCCCGTTACCTAGCATGTGCGTCACCTCCAAATAGTCACATGACACAAACATTCGGGGTTTCATACCCTTAGGACTAGATTTACAATTGTTACTTACCTCAATCCGAGCAAATCTCTACTCCGCAATGCCTTTGCCTCTCGAATCGGCCTCCGAGCATCTCGAATCTAGCCACAAGCAGTACAATACCATTAATATATGCTAAAGAATCAATTCCACAAGAAAACTACTAAATTAGACTCAAAACCCGAAATTGGCTCAAACCCGGCCCCCGGGCCCATGTCTCGGAATCCGACAAAAGTCACAAAACCCGAAAGTCCATTCACTCACGAGCCTAACCATACCAAACTTACTCAAATCCGACAACAAAATCCCCTTCAAAACCTCAAAATTCTATCTCAAGAACTCTTCCACTTTTGCCCCAATGTTTCATCCCAAATCACAATTTGGATGATAAAAATCAAGATATAATCATGGAATTTAACCAAAATCAAGTGAGAAACACCTACCCCAATCAACTCCTTGAAAATCCCTTCAGAAATCGCCTAAATCCGTGGTCTCTATCTCAAAATATGAAAAATGGGTTCAAACCCCCGATTTTGAAATTTAACACTGCTGCCCAGATTTCCTTCTTCGCGAACACGGAAGTACCCTCGTGTTCGCGAAGCACAACTGCCTCTGCCCAGAAATCCCTTCTACGCGAACGTGATCTATCACTCGCTAACGCGAACCTTTACTGACCCTTCTCTTCGCGAACGCGACCTCACCCTCGCGAATGCGTAGACCAAATGAATGGGGTCCCCAACTGCCTCCTCTCTTCTTCGCGAACGCATTACTTATCTCGCATCCGCGATGCACTCTACTCCTAAACCTTCGCGTACGCGTCCCTTACTTGGTGAACACGAAGAACAATTCTTCCTCAATCTGCAGATACTCTTCGCGAACACGAGACTTACCTCGCGAACGCGTAAGAGGAAACCAGCAACAGCAAAAACCAGCAGATCAGCTATCTCTCAAAGGCCATAATTGGTGTGTTAACTACCTGAAACTCACCTGAGACCCTCGGGACCTCAACCAAACATACCAACACGTCCCATAATATCATACAAACTTAGTCGAACCTTTAAATCACTCAAAACAACATCAAAACACCAAAATTACCCCCGGATTCAAGCCTAAGAATTTCTAAACTTCTGAATTCCACCAACGATGCCGAAACCTACCAAACCACGTCCGAATGACCTCATATTTTTCACACAAGTTGGAGATGACACCACGAACTTACTCTAACTTCCGAAAATCTAATCCGACCCCAATATCAAAATTTTCACTGCTGGTCAAAATCGCCAAAATTCTAACTTTCGCCAATTCAAGCCTAATTCTACCACGGGCCTCCAAATCACATTCCGAACGCGCTCCAAGTCCAAAATCACCTAACGGAGCTAACGAGACCATAAAAATTCAAATCTGAGGTCGTTTACACATAATTCAACATCCGATTGTCTTTTCCAACTTAAGCTTCTACTTTAGAGACTAATTGTCTCAATTCACTTTGAAACCACTCCGGGCCCGAACCAACTAATCCGATATATCATAATATAGCTGAAAAGCACAAAAGGAAGCAGAAATGGGGAAAACGGGGCTATAACTCTCAAAACGACCGACCGGGTCATTACTCCCCTCTTAAACAACCGTTCGTCCTCAAACGGGTCTAGAAACATACCTGGAGTCTCAAATAAGTGTGAATATCTGCTCCACATCTCCCTCTCAGTCTCTCAGCTGGCCTCCTCCACAGGCTGACCTCTCCACTGCACCTTCACTGAAGTTATAACCTTTGACCTCAACTTCCGAATCTGACGATCCAAAATGGCCACCGGCTACACATCATAAGTCATATCACCCTCCAACTGAACCGTGCTGAAGTCCAAAACATGGGACGGATCGCCAACATACTTCCGGAGCATGGAAACATGAAACACTGGATGCACACTCGACAAGCCGGGTGGCAAGGCAAGCTTATAAGCCACCTCCCCTATCCTCTGAAGCACCTCAAAAGGCCCAATAAATCGGGGACTCAACTTGCCCCTCTTCCCAAATGTCATAACACCCTTCATGGGTGATACCTTCAGCAAAACCTTGTCCCCAACCATAAAAGACACATCACGAACCTTCCTGTCCGCGTAGCTCTTCTGCCTAGACTGTGCCGTGTGAAGCCGTTCCTGAATCAATTTCACCTTATCTAATGCATCCTGGACCAAGTCTGTACCCAAGAGCCTAGCCTCACCCAGCCCAAACCATCCTATTGGAGATCTACACCTCCTCCCATATAAAGCCTCGTACGGAGCCATTTGAATGCTCGACTGATAACTGTTGTTATATGCAAACTCTGCGAGCGGCAGAAACTGATCCCATGAGCCGCAAAGTCAATGACACAAGCGTGCAACATGTCCTCCAATATTTGAATAGTGCTCTCGGACTGCCCATTCTTCTGAGGGTGAAAAGTTGTGCTCAACTCAACCTGAGTACCCAACTCTCATTGTACGGCCCTCCAAAACTACGATGTAAACTGAGGGGCCTTATCTGAAATGATGGAAACTGGGACACCATGCATGCGAACAATCTCTCGGATGTAAATCTCCGCCAACTGCTCTAAAGAGTAAGTAGTACCAACTGGAATGAAGTGCGCGGACTTGGTCAGTCGATCCATAATCACCCAAATAGCATCGAACTTCCTCGAATTTTGTGGGAGCCCAACTACAAAGTCCATGGTGATTTGCTCCCACTTTCACTCTGGGATCTCTAACCTCTGAAGCAAGTCACCCGGTGTCTGATGTTCATACTTAACCTGCTAACAGTTGAGACACCGAGCCACAAACTCAACTATATCCTTCTTCATCCGCCTCCACCAATAGTGTTGTCTCAAATCTTGGTACATCTTCTCGGCACCCGGATGGATGGAGTACCGCGAGTTGTGGGCCTCCTCAAGAATCAACTCCCGAAGCCCATCCACGTTGGGCATACATATCCAGCCCTACATCCTCAACACGCCATCATCACCAATAGTCACATCTCTGGAATCACCTCGTTGAACCCTGTCCTGAAGAACGAGCAGGTGGGGGTCACCATACTGACGCTCCCTGACACGGTCATAAAGAGAAGACTTGGAGACCACACAAGCCAATACCCGACTCGGTTCTGAAATATCCAATCTGACAAGCTGGCCCGCTAGGGCCTGAACATCCAAGGCCAAAGGTCTCTCTTTTGCTGGGAGATACACTAAACTTCCCAAACTCTCCGCCCGGCGACTCATGGCATCGGCCACCACATTGCCCTTCCCCGGATGGTACAAAATAGTGATATCATAGTCCTTGAGAAGATCTAATCATCTCCGCTGACGCAAATTAAGATCCTTCTGCTTAAACAGATGCTGCAAACTTCGGCGATCAGTATAGATCTCATAATGAACCCCATACAAATAATGACGCCAAATCTTCAAGGCGTGAACAATGGCTGCTAACTCAAGTTCGTGGACAGGATAGTTCTTCTCATGGGTCTTTAACTGGCGCGAGGCATAGACAATCACCCTACCCTCCTGCATCAGAACACATATAATACCTACCCTCGAGGCATTATAATACACGGTGTAAGAACCTGAAGCTGATGGCAGAACTAACACTGGAGCTGTGGTCAAAGCAGTCTTGAGCTTCTGAAAGCTCTATTCACACTCATCCGACAACCTGAATGGAGCATCCTTTTGGGTCAATTTGGTCAAGGGCGATGCAATAGATGAAAATGCCTCCACAAAGCTACGGTAATAACCCGCCAAACCAAGAAAGCTCCTAATCTTCGTGGCTAAGGACGGTCTAGGACAACTCTGCACCGCCTCTATCTTCTTCGGATCCACCTGAATACCCTCACTGGACACCACGTGCCCAAAGCATGCTACTGAACCGAGACAAAACTCACACTGAACTTTGAATAAAGCTTCTCCTCCCTCAATCTCTGTAATACAATCCTCAGATGCTGAGCATGCTCTTCCTGGCTACGACAGTACACCAGGATATCATCAATGAATACAATAACGAATGAGTCCAAATAGGGCTGGAATACACTGTTCATCAAATGCATGAACACTGCTGGGGCATTGGTCAGCCCAAAAGACATTACTAAGAACTCATAATGGCCATATCGGGTCCTGAAAGCTGTCTTAATAATATCCGAATCTCAAATCTTCAGCTGGTGATACCCGGACCGCAAATCAATCTTGGAGAACGCCCTTTCTCCCTGAAGATGGTCAAATAAATCATCAATACGAGGCAAAGGATACTTGTTCTTGAATATGACCTTGTTCAACTGCCTGTAATCAATGCACATCCTCATGGAACCATCCTTCTTCTTTACAAATAAAATCGGTGCACCCCAAGGTGACACACTAGGCCGAATAAACCTCTTATCAAGGAGTTCCTAAAGTTATTCCTTCAACTCCTTCAACTCCGCCGGTGCCATACGATACAGTGGAATAGAAATGGGTTGAGTGCCCGGCACCAAATCAATACCGAAGTCAATATCCCTGTCAGGCGGCATGCCCGGCAGATCTGCAGGAAACACATCCGGAAAATCACGTACCACCGGAACAGAATCAATGGCAGGAGTCTCTGCACTAACATCCCTCACAAATGCCAAATAAGATAGGCAACCCTTCTCAACCATATGCTGAGCCTTCAAATATGAAATTACCCTACTAGGTACATAATTTATAGAACCGCTTCACTCAACCTTCGAAAATCTCGGCATCGCCAACATCACGGTCTTAGCGTGACAATCTAGAATAGCATGACATGGATATAACCAATCCATACCCAATATCACATCAAACTCAACCATACTGAGCAGCAAAAGGTCCACTCGGGTCTTTAGACCCTCAATAGACACCACACATGACCGATGCACGCGGTCCACAATAATAGTATCACCTACCGGAGTAGATACATGAACAGACGGGACTAGAGACTCATGGGGCATATCCAGAAAATGAGCAAAATATGAGGAAACATATGAATAAGTGGAACTAGGGTCAATTAATACAGAGGCATCTCTGTGACAAACTGAGACAATATCTGTAATCACAGCATTTGAAGCAATAGCATCTGGCCTGACAGGGAGGGCATAGAAACGGGCTTGTCCACCCCTTGATCTACCTCC
Organism: Nicotiana otophora; assembly: GCA_000715115.1. Lineage (NCBI taxonomy): Eukaryota > Viridiplantae > Streptophyta > Magnoliopsida > Solanales > Solanaceae > Nicotiana > Nicotiana otophora. The sequence goes on along the minus strand of AWOL01S0018896.1, from coordinate 114,730 downwards.
CCCTCTAGGAAGACCCCTAGCTGACTGACCTCCACCCCGAGCTGACTGGGTGGTGGTGAAGTAACTGGTGCTGAAGTCGAAGGCTGACTCCTCTGCTGAGATAGACCTCCATGACGACGAGGAAACTACCTCCACATATGCCCAAACTCCCACACTCAAAACAATTTCCTGGTACAAGAACCCCGAGTACCGAGATAACTGGTAGAAGAACCTGGCATAGAGGAGCCCTGAACTGATGGAGTATGGGACGAACTTTGGGCTGGAAGGACACTGAGTGATGAGTGGCCCTGATGAGAACTGTGACAATCATGGCCCGATGATGCACCACGGTGAACTGGGCGGGCTGGCTGAGCATGCCTGAATGAACGGCCTTTGCCGTGCTGGAACTGAACCCCATAAGGAGCACCACTAAATCCTCCCTGTCCTCGAGGACTCTTGGTCTCCCTCTCAATCCTCTCCTGACCGTGAACCATCTCAATCTGTCGAGCAATGTCGACAACCTCATCAAAAGTAGCACCAAATGCCCTCTCTCTGGTCATAAGCAACCACAGCTGAAAAGTGAGACCATCTATAAACCTCATGATCCTCTCCCTGTCTGTAGGAACCAACCAGATAGCATGATGGGCCAACTCCGAGAATCGCATCTTATACTGCATCACAGACATATCACCCTGGCAAAGCTGCTCAAGCTTTCTGCGTAGCTCCTCTCCGCGGGACTGAGACATGAACTTCTCCAAAATGACCACGGAGAACTGCTGCCAAGTAAGGGGTGCTGCGCCAATAGGCCTACGCCTCTCGTAAGTCTCCCACCATCTGAGTGCATCCCTAGAAAACTGAAAAGTAGTGAATGAGACCCCACAAGTCACCAAAATACCAGTTGTACGGAGTATCCTCTAACACCTGTCCAAGAAGTCCTGAGCATCCTCTCTCTTTGTGCCACTGAAAGGTGGAGACTGGAGTCTCCCAAACCTATCCAACCTACGCTGATCATCCTCAGGCATAGCAGGAACCACATAGTCCCGAGCAGCTGCAACCGGCTGGGCTGGTGGTGCCCCCGGTGTCTGGAGTCCCTGAACAACCTGCTCGAGTGTGTGAGCGACGGGAGTCTGAGTGCCTCCCTCGGCCTGAGAAGTGGTTGCGGCCATCGAGATAGAGACCGCCTGAGCAAGGTTGGTACACGCTGTCAGAATCTGAGCTAGGGCCTCCTGAAGGCCTGGAAATCACAATAGGAACAGGTGGTGCCTGAGCTGGTGCATCAACAACTGGAATCTGATCCTGATCTGGGGCAACTGGTGGGTCTGCAGGAACTGCCCCAGCTGATGTGTGGGCTGCACCTCTGCCCCTACCGCGGCCTCTACCGCGCCCCCGGCCTCTCGCGGCCCTGGCTGGTGGTACTGGTGGTTGTCCATCCTATCCGATAGTACGAGTCCTCACCATCTGTGAGAGAATGAGACAACAGATGTTTAGTTACCATCATCAACAGATTCGCATGACAAGAATTCAAGAATGTTGAATTTTTCCTAAAGGTTCTGCAGCCTCTCGAAGATAAGTACAAACGTCTCTGTACCGATCCGCAAGACTCTACTAAACCCGCTCATGACTTGTAAGACCTATGTAACCTAGGCTCTGATACAAACTTGTCACGACCCTAAACTCAAACCTGTCGTGATGGCGCATATTGATGGTACTAGGCCAGCCGACTCCCATATACTACAACAATTCATTCACATATATGCCAAAATGCGTCTTGTATAGCAGAATTTCATAAAAGAAACAAGGGTTGAACTCAAAAATAGAAATGCAGAATGAAAAGCCCCAATCATTGGGGTGTCACTGAGTCATGAGCAACTACTAAAAGTTGGTCCGACAACAATAAGACTAACATAGTCTGGGAAAAATCCAAAATACAACTAAGGGAGAGATAAAGAAGGAGCAAACAGGGTTGCGATCGCTAGGCAGCTACCTTGCTAACTCCAATGATCAGCTATAGGAATATCAGCAGCCGCTACCATGACCAAAAATGCCTGGATCTGCACACAAGGTGCAGGGAGTAACGTGAGTACACCAAATCAGTAAGTAACAGAAATAAATAAAGGCTGAGAAGTAGTGACGAGCTAAATCCAAGTACCGTTCATATCACAAAAAATTAGTAAAGTGCGGTATGCTTTGTAACCAGAGTTTAAGTCAAATCAGCTTGTTTAAATCAAGTTCAAGTAAATCCATTAGAAATATCTTTCAACAGTTCTCAAACAAGGACTCAAAGCAACTATGAGCATGGATGATGAAATCATATACTGCCCCTCGGGCTAACATCACTCAGTCCTCCCAATCACTCCAACCTCACAATCACTCATGCCTCACCATCACTTTTGCCTCACCATCACTCATGCCTCATGATTGCTCTGCACTCGGCACTCAACACTCGCACTCAGTAGGTACCTGCGCTCACTGGGGGTGTTCAGACTCCGGAGGGGCTCCTACAGCCCAAGCGCTATAATCTGCACGGATAACTCATGTGCTGCACAGACAACTCACGTGCTACACAGATAACTCATGTGCTGCACGGACAACTCATGTGCTATAATATCATATCAAAATCCGCACGGACAACTCACGTGCTAAGGTACAATACCTCACAAACAGGCCCTCGGCCTTACTCAGTCATAAACCTCTCCAGTCTCTCGGGCCCTTCGAAATCGAAGAAACCAGCCCAAAAAAATTAACATGATGCAACAAATAGAATAACAGAGACTGAGCTATGATGTAAGAATGCATGAACATGACTGAGTACGGGATATCAACTAAAGCAGTGAGAGGACAGCAAGAAACGACCTCTAAGGTCCAAACAATACTGGCATAAGGCCTAGGCATGGTATCTAGCATGATTTATAGTACATCTTTCTAAAGCACATAAAGAGCATATAGCTACAATAGGTTGTTCAACTTTACAGTTGCTACGGGACGGACCAAGTCACAAATCCCCAATGGTGCATGCCCACACGCTCGTCACCTAGCATGTGCGTCACCTCCAAATAGTCATATGACACACAAATCCGGGGTTTCATACCCTCAAGACTAGATTTACAACAATTACTTACCTTAATCCGAGCAAATCTCTATTCCGCAATGCCCTTGCCTCTCGAATCGGCCTCTGAGCGTCCCGAATCTAGCCACAAGCAGTACAATACCATTAATATATGCTAAAGGAATCAATTCCACAAGAAAACTACTAAATTAGACTCAAAACCCGAAATTGGCTCAAACCCGGTCCACGTCTCGGAATCCGACAAAAGTCACAAAACCCGAAATCTCATTCACTCACGAGTCTAACCATACCAAATTTACTCAAATCCGACAACAAAATCCCCTTCAAAACCTCAAAATTCCATCTCAAGAACTCTTCCACTTTTCCCCAATTTTTCACCCCAAATCACAATTTGGATGATAACAATCAAGATATAATCATGGAATTTAACCAAAGTCAAGTGAGAAACGCTTACCCCAATTAACTCCCTGAAACTCCCTTCAAAAATCGCCTAAATCCGTGGTCTCTAGCTCAAAATATGAAAAATGGGTTCAAACCCCCGATTTTGAAATTTAACAATGCTGCCCAGATTTTCTTCTTCGCGAACGCGGAAGTACCCTCGCGTTCGCGAAGCACAACTGCCTCTACCCAGAAATCCCTTCTACGCGAACGCGATCTATCACTCGCAAATGCGAACCTTTACCGACCCTTCTCTTCGCGAACGCGACCTCACCCCTGCGGCCAAATGAATGGGGTCCCCAGCTGCCTCCTCTCTTCTTCGCGAACGCGTTACTCATCTCGCGTCCGCGATGCACTTTACTCCTAAACCTTCACGAATGCGTCCCTTACTTCGCGAACGCGAAGAACAATTCTTCCTCAATCTCCAGATACTCTTCGTGAATGCGAGACCGACCTCGCGAACGCGTAAAAGGAAACTAGCAACAGCAAAAACCAGCAGATCAGCTATCTCTCAAAGGCCATAATTGGTCCGTTAACCACCCGAAACTCACCCGAGACCCTCGGGACCTCAACCAAACATACCGACACGTCCCATAACACATAGGAACTTAGTGGAACCTTCGAATCACTCAAAACAACATCAAAACACCAAATCTCCCCCGGATTCAAGCCTAAGAACTTCTAAACTTCCGAATTCCACCAACGATGCCGAAACCAACCAAACCACGTCTGAATGACATCATATTGTGCACAAAAGTTGGACATGACAACACGGACCTACTCCAACTTCTGAAAATCCAATCCGATCCCGATATCAAACTTTCCACCGCTGGTCAAAATCGCCAAAATTCTAACTTTCGCCAATTTAAGCCTAATTCTACAACGGGCCTTCAAATCACATTCTGAACATGCTCCCAAGTCAAAAATCACCTAACAGAGCTAACGGGATCATAACAATTTAAATCTGAGGTTGTATACACATAAGTAAACATCCGATTGACTTTTCCAACTTAAACTTCTATTTTAGAGACTAAGTGTCTCAATTCACTATGAAACCACTCCGGGCTCGAGCCAACTAACCCGATATATCATAATATAGCTGAAAAGCACAAAAGGAAGCAGAAATGGGGAAAACGGGGCTATAAATCTCGAAACGACCGGCCGGGTCGTTACACCTTGGCCTCGTGAATTTGTGTCTAAAAGCTTCAAATCTAGTCACAAACAATCCAATATACTCAACACGAATCGTAGGAATTAATTCCATATGAAATTACTAATTTTCAGAACTAAAATCCGAAATTCATATAAAATAATTAACAATGGGGCCCACATCTTGAATCTCGGGAAAAAACTCATGAAATCCGAACGCCCGTTCTGAGACGAGTCCAACCATACAAAAATTATCAAATTCCGATGTCAAATGGACCTTCAAATCCTAAATTTTTATTTTTGGAACGTTTTACAAATATTCCAATTTCTTCCATCTAAATCCTAAATAAACGATGAATATAAATATGGATTTATGAAATATAATCACTTTCGGGTATAGAACACTTACCCAAGTCGAAGTCGTGAAAAACTCCTTCAAATCGCCCAAAACCGAGGTTTAAAAACTCAAACAAAAATGGCGAAATGACTGATTTTCGATCCCTTATGTTTCTGTCAATTTTTGCTTTTGCGACAAAATAGCCACATATGTGGCATCACTTTTGCTACTAAAAATACCGTGTCTACGAAGAAACGCTGGCCAGCTGAAGCCTCGCATCTGCGGAGGCATTTTCGCTTCTGCGATGCCAAATGTGCATCTGTGCTGCCTTCTGCTTCTGCGGACTCGCAGAAGCATCCAATTTTTCGCTTCTGTGTCTTCTTGCCCAGCTTCTCTGCTACCGCTTTTGTGATGGACTTCACGCTTCTACGGCCAAGGCTTCACAGAAGTGAATACACGAGAAGCAGCAAATTCCAGAATTTGCTTAAGTCCATAATTTGATCCGATTTCAATTCCGAATCACACTCGGGGTAATCGAGACCCTGTCTAAACATACCAAAAAGTCCCGTAACATAATACGGACTTACTCGGGGTCTCAAATCACATCAAATAATGTTGAAATTAAAATTCACACTTCAATTCGAACTTTTGAGTTTCAAACTTTTCAATTTACAAAACTCATGCCGAAACGTATTAAACGAATCCGGAATGACTTCAAATTTGGCGCACAAGTCATAAATGACATAATTGAACTATTCCAATTTCCAGAATCAGGTTCCGACCCCGATATCAATAAAGTCAAATCCGCGATCAAACTTTGGGAATCTTTGGCCTTTAGATTTCTAGTTTCCGTTAAATGGCGATAATTTGAGCTAGGGACCTCCGAATTCGATTTTGGGCATATGCCCAAGTCCTAAATCATGATACGGACCTACCGGAACTGTCAAAATACTAATCCGGGCCCGTTTTCTCAAAACGTTGACCAACATCAACTCAAATAAGTTTTGAAGCTCCATTTCAACTATTTGAAGTCTTGAATAGCGTCATACGATGTATTATGACTTGTGTGAATTGCTGGTTTGCGTTTTCAGGCATTTTAGAATTAGTCTAGAAGAATGAATTTTCATGTTTGAAGCTTTGAGTTGGAAGAGTTGACCAAGTTTGAGTTTTAGTATTCGACCTCAGAACACAAAAATGAACATTAAATTTAAATATGACCTTTTGGGTCATCACATTATATGTTGAGGCACTGCCATTCAATTGTGGCTACTTCATCTAATCATGCTGAGATAATTGCTATTCATGAAGCAAGTCGAGAATGTGTATGGTTGTGTAACGACCTGACCTGTCGTTTTGAGTATTTACGCTCCTTTCAACTATTTGAAGTCTTGAATAGCTTCATACGATGTATTATGACTTGTGTGAATTATCGGTTTGCGTTTATAGGTGTTTTAGAATTAGTTCAAAAAAATAAATTTTTATGTTTGAAGCTTTAAGTTAGAAGAGTTGACCAAGTTTGAGTTTTAGTATTCGACCTCGGACTGGAGTTTTGATGATTCCAACAGCTCCGTATGGTGATTTTGGACTTAGGAGCGTGTCTGAAAAATTATTTGGAAGTCCGTAGTTGAATTTGGCTTGAAATGGCTAAAATAGAAAATTAAGTTTAGAAGTTTGACCGGGGAGTTGACTTTTTGATATCAGAGTCGAAATCCGATTCTGGAAATTGGCATAGGTCTGTTATGTCATTTATGACTTGTGTGCACATTTTGAGGTCAATCGGACTTGATTTGATAGGTTTCGACATTGAATGTAGAAGTTGGAAATTGTTCATTTTCATTAGGCTTGAATTGGAGTGCGATTTGTACTTTTTAATGTTGTTTGATTTGATTTGATGGCTTAACTAAGTTCGAATGATATTTTAGAACTTGTTGGTACATTCGGATGGGGTCCCGAGTGGCTCGGGTGTGTTTCAGGGTGAGTTTTGAGTGAGACTAGCCATTTCGGCACTTTGATGTTGTTCTGGAACTTTGGAAGTGCGGGGGGCAAATTTTGGAGTGCTGAGGCAGAGAAAAAGTGCAGACCGCAGAGGAAAAGTGCGGACCGCAGAGGAATTATGCAGACTGCAGAATTTCTCTCGCGGCCGCAGAATTGAGATTTTTGCAGATTCGATGGTCTGACTTCGGAAACTTATATCTTTTAATCTATAAGGAATTTGGAGATGATTCAAAAACAAAAGTTGTAGCCCTGTGAGTCTAGTTTTCAGCAAGTTATACATTAGTCATTTGGACATATTTAGCGAAAGTTATGATTAATTTACTGAATCCTGGTAGTGCAGAGCTGCTGAAGTGCGGCCGCACAATTTGGATTGCGGCCGCAGAACCTGGGATGTGCGACCGCACAAATAAATGTGCGGCACAATGGGGATCAGATTTAGTACTATATGAACGAGGGTTTTATCTCATTTTTTATTTTTGGACTTTGGGAGCTCGGTTTGTGGCGATTTTTCGTGGGATTTTCAAGAAATTCATCGGGGTAAGTGATTCTAACTCAGATTTGGTTAATATACATGAATATATCATTGTTTTCATCATTTAATCTGTATTTTGAGATGAAAATTTGGGGAAAATTGTAGAAATTTCATAAAATGAATTTTTGGGATTTGAATACCGATTCAAAGTCGGATTTGAGTGAAAGTAGTATGGTTGAACTCGTAATTGAATTGGTTATCGGATTTTGTGAGTTTCCTCGAATTCTGAGATATGGGCCTCACATGCGATTTTTGAGTTAAATTTTAAATTTTATTGAAAAATTAGTATTTTCCTATGAAATTAATTCCTATAATTTGTATTGACTGAATCGAATTAATTATGACTAGATTCGAGGCGTTTGGAGACTGATTCGCGAGGCAAAGGCATAACGGAGTAAATAATTATACGGATTAAGGTAAGTAACACTTCTAAACTTGGTTCTGAGGGTATGGATCCCCGAATTTGGTATTATATTAATTGTTTGAAGGTGACGCACATGCTAGGTGACGAGCGTGTGGGCGTGCACCATAGAAATTGTGATTTAATAAATTCGGTGGAGTTGTAAAATTTAAGAATCATGTTAGTATCCGAATATTCTCCACGTATTAGGAAATTGAGCTGAAACTCTTATTAAAGATCATGTTTAGGCTACGTGCCGATATTTTGGGACCCATAGGGTTGTGTTGATGTTGCATTTAATTGTTTTAAAATGTATATTTCATACTTAGTCATGTTCATACATTGTGAGGATAATTATGGGATCGGGGCTGCCCGCCTGCAGCGGGCCATATTGGCATTATATATATATATATATATATATTATTATTATTATATGGAACGGGAATGCCCGCCTACAGCAGGCCTTATAGGCTTTATTATTATATGGAACGGGACTGCCCGCCTGCAGTAAGCCTTATCAGCTTTATCATTATATGGATCGGGGCTGCCCACCTGCAGCAGGCCATTTCGACTTTATTATTATATGGATCGGGGTTGCCCACCTGCAGCAGGACATATCGGCTTTTTATCACGCTTGGGCTGAAGGAGCCCCTCCAAAGTTTGCACCTCCCACAGTGAGCGTGGTTGATTTATATTCGGGATGGACCTCCCAGGGCATGAACTTGTCTTATTTATATATATTCGGGATGGACTTCCCAGGGCATGGACTTGCCTTATTTATTTATAATTGTGATTAATTTCCCTGAACATGGATCTTGTCCGAGTCATTTACATTTGGGGATAAATTACCCCAGGGCTGGATTGGCCTTATACGGTACTGAGTGATTGATTGTCAGTCAATGTATATATATACGGGATGAAATATCCTAGGGCTGGATTGGCCATAAACAATACCGAGTGACTGGATGATTTGTGATCGTGAGTACACAAGGTTTTCCACTGAGATGTCATATTCCTCATATCATGCTGTATTGATCTATTTTACTTGTACTGAGTTTAACTGTCGAACTTGAAAGCATGCCTACATTTATGTACCGTTTTTTCAATACTGGACTGTACCTGCAGAGTTCGTCACTACTTTCAGCCCAGAGGTTAGTCTTGTTACTTATTGAGTTGGTTGTACTCATACTACACTTTGCACCTCGTGTGCAGATCCAGGTGCTTTCGGACACAGCGACTGTTAGATATCAGAGTGCTATCAGTTGGAGACTATCAAGGTAGCTGCCTAGAGTCCGCTGACCTTGACTCTCTTTCTTTCAGTTATTTTATTGTTCTATACTTTCAGACAATATTTTATCAGTCAGACTTTGTATTCATATTGGATGCTCATGTACTCCGTTGCAAAGGCACAACGGAGTAAATAATTTCACGGTTCGAGGTAAGTATTTTGCCTAACCTTGAGTGCAAGAAATACCCCTTAGGCATTGAGTCTTATATGCAAATTGTGTATTAAAAACCATGTACGCGAGGTGACGAGTATGTACTTTGTTTATATGTGCAAATTACATTGGCTAAATTCCTTAAACGCCCTTATGTATTAAATTGAAAATTATTGGCACTTATTAAATCCTTTATTTGTCATGCCTAAATCCTTGTTTGTTGGATTTGTTTTTATATGATGATTTGGTGTGATTGCCACATTGATTTTACGTGAAATATTATTTTGTTGAGTTGTTCACTCCCGGATATTTTGTTAAGATTTTTGTGCACATTATGGTCGAGTCATGGGCTCCTTATTGTGGAAAATAATGTATTGTTGATTTCAGTGACAAGTTGTAATATTGAGCTGTAACGACCCGACTGGTCGTTTTGAGCATTTACGCTCCTTTCAACTATTTTAAGTTTTGAATAACTTCCTACGAGGTATTATGACTTGTATGAATTGTTGGTTTTGGTTTTAAGGTATTTCGGAGTTAGCTTGGAAGAATGAATTTCATGTTGGAAGCTTAAGTTGAAATAGTTGACCGGATATTGACTTATATGTAAACGACCTCGGATTTGAATTCTGATAATTCCAATAGCTCCGTATGGTGATTTTGGACTTAGGATCTTGTCCGAAAAATTGTTTGAAGGTCCGTAGTAGAATTAGGCTTGAAATGCCAAAAGTTGAATTTTGGGAAGTTTGACCGAGGGGTTGACTTTTTGATATCATGGTCGGAATACGATTTTGAAAATTGGAATACCTCTGTTATGTTAATTGTGACTTGTGTGCAAAATTTGAGGTCAATCGGACGTGATTTGATAGGTTCTGACGTCGTTTGTAGAAATTGGAAGTTTCAAAGTTCATTAGGCTTGAATCTATGTGTGATTCATGTTTTAATTGTTGTTGGATGTGATTTAAAGGCTCGACTAAGTTCGTATAATGTTTTAGGACTTGTTGGTATATTTGGTTGAGGTCCCGGGGGGCCTCAGGTGAGTTCCGATGCTTAACGGATCGAATTTGGATTTGGAGGAGGAGCTCAAGCAGCTAGGTAACTGGTATGATCGCACCTGCACGAAAACGGCCTGCAGGTGCGAGCTCGCGGATGCGAGGCATTAGTCGCAGAAGCGGAAATACATGTGCTGGCCAGGCACAGCGGGTGCGAAAAATTTGGCCACGGGTGCGAAGACCACAGGCGCAAAGAAATCATCGTAGGAGCGGACACCATAGGCGCGGGAATTTTGCCGCGGGTGCCAATACCGTAGGCGCGAAGAAATCATCGCATACGCAGACATCACGGGTGCGAGAGTTTTACCGCGGGTTCAAAGACCGCAGGTGCGAAGAAATCACCGCGGGTGCGAAAACCCCTGGGCAATACAAAAACAGAGGGGTTCCGAGCTTTTGCCATTTTTGGGCATTTCAAGCTCGGGTTGGGCGATATTTGAGCAAGGTTTTCACGGGAAAACTTGAGGTAAGTCCCTTGTGATTATTTATAGAATGATCATTGAATAATCCGACTAGATTACATGTTTTTGAGGTGTAAATCGGGGGTTTGAACTTAGGGATTTGAAAATAAGATTTGAAGATTTGGAGGTCGAGTTGAGGTCGGATTTTGGTAAACTTAGTATGGTTAGACTTGTGGTTGAATGAGCTTCCGGATTTTGTAACGTTTGTCAGGTTCCGAGACGTGGGCCCCACGGACAATTTTTAAGCTAAATTTCGGATATTTATGGGAAATTAGTGTTTTTTATGAAATTAATTCCAATAAATTTTATTGGCTGAATCGAATTAATTGTGGCTAGATTTGAGGCGTTTGGAGGCCAATTCACGAGGCAAAGGCATAGCGGAGTAAAGAATTACATGGTTTGAGGTAAGTAGCACTTCTAAACTTGGTTCAGAGGGTATGAATCCCCGAATTTGTTAAGATATAAATTGTTTGGAGGTGACACACACGATAGGTGACGAGGATGTGGACGTGCACCATATAAATTGTGTCTTGAATAAATCCTGTGCAGTTGTAAAATTAATGAATCATGTTATTATCTGAACATGTTCCACGTGCTAGAGAACTTGAGCTGAGACTCTTATTAAATATCATGTTTAGGCTACGTACCAATATTTTGGGACCTATGGGGTCGTGTTGCTGTTGAATTAATTGTTCAAAAAAAATATACATTTCACACTCAGTAATATTTGTCCATTGTGAGGATATTTATGGGATCGAGCTGCGCGACGTAGCATGCCATAATGGCTTTATACATTATTATTATATGGATCGGAGCTGCCCACCTGCAGCAGGCCTTATAGGCTTTATTGTTAAATAGATTGGGGTTGCCCGCCTGCAGCAGGCCTTATAGGCTTTACTATTTTATGGATCGGGCCTGCCTGCCTACATCAGGTCTTATTGGCTTTATTATTAAATGGATCGGGGTTGCCCGCCTGCAGTAGGCCTTATTGGCTTTATTATTATACGGATCGGGACTGCCAGCCTACAGGAGGCCATATCGGCTTTATATAGTGCTTGGGCTGAAGGAGCCCCTCTGGAGTCTGTACACCCCCAATGAGCGTAGATGATTATATATATTTGGGATGGACTTCCCAGGGTATGGACTTGCCTTACTTAGGATGATTATATATATTCGGGATGGATTTTCCCAGGGCATGGACTTGCCTTACTTATTTGTATTGTACTGAATTTACCTGGACATGGATATTGTCCGTATCATTTAAATTTAGGGATAAATTACCCCAGGGCTGGATTGGCCTTATGTGGTACTGAGTGACTGACTGTCAGTCGATGTGTATATATTTACGGGATGGAATATCCTTGGGCCGAATTGGCCATAAACAGTACCAAGTGATCGAATGATTTGTGACCCGTATTACATGAGGTCTTTCCACTGAGATGTCATATTCCTCATATCATGCAGTAATGATTTATTTTACTTGTACTGATTTTTAACTGTTGAATTTGAAAGCATGCCTATATTTTTGCACCATTATTTATGTACTGGACTGTACCTGCGGAGATCATCACTTCCTTCAGCCCAGAGGTTAGTCTTATTACTTATTGAGTTGGTCGTACTCATACTACACTCTGCACCTTGTGTGCAGATCCAGGTGCTTTTGGACACGGCGACTATTAGATATCAGAGTGCTATCAGTTGGAGACTATCAAGGTAGCTGTGTTGAGTCCGCTGACCTTGTCTCTCTTTCCTTCAGTTATTGTACTTTTCAGACAGTGGTTTTTATTAGTCAGACATTGTATTCATATTAGATGCTCATGTACTCAGTGACACCGGATTTTGGGAGTGTTTATATATGTATTTGTGAATTTTGTTCCGCTGAATTTAATCATTATGTTTTCAAAGTTAAAAGATATGGAAATTTATTGAGATTGTCGGCTTGCCTAGTATTGAGATAGGCGCCATCACGACAGGTGAGATTTTTGGTCGTAACAAGTTGGAATCAGAGCTTTAGGTGACATAGGTCTCACAAGTCATGAGCAGATTTAGTAGAGTCTTGCGGATCGGTACGGAGATGTCTGTACTTATCTTCGAGAGGCTTCTGAACCCTTAGGAAAAATTTCCCTTCTTGTATTCTATCGTGCGGAATTGATTCAGCTTGAAACATAACTCTTTGAATTCCTTCCACCCATTTGTGTGCGCATGTGAGTGCTTGGTATCAGCTGTGCATCGCTGGCTTGTGATTCCATGAACAATGTTTGAGATGTGTATTCCGTGTTCTGGTGATGGGCTAGTCTGGAGGACTTGAGGTCAGGTTTAGACCGCAGCTTAGGCTCGGTAGCTTCAGTTGTAACCTGTACATTTAGGCTCATATGTCCGGTAATGTCCCTATGAGAGGAATTTGTGGCTCGATGAGCGGTAGAATGGCTTTGTGATGAGTATGATGTAACTGCGGGATGTGTTAAGACGATCTGAATATGACAAGAAGTGTTTCCTTGAAATATAAAGGAAGGCCATTGGATGCTTTATTTCTTTTTTGAAGTGATGTACAATCTCGAGTGTGAATGTTTTGAAAGATCTTTCACGTTGTTAAATTTTGGGGAAAATCAAATGCTCGTGTCTGGTCAATGAGTTTGGACTCAGAAAGATTAAGTGATTTCATAGTAATTGTGGCTGCGAAAGGGTATAACAAGATGCTAATTTGAGACTAAGCATGTGGGTTATCTCCTACGGAGTAATCTAAGTAGGTGTGCTCCTTATGATGTGAATAGAGAGTTTCTTTTCTGCTAGCGGGGCGTATGTGTTGAGACTTGAATTTGAATCTGGTTGAGAAAGTTGACTTGATTGTTACGAGAATAAAAGCGAACTTAGAAGATGATTGAGGTATTTTATGGTGGGTGTTGCATAAGTTTGAGAAGAATTTTCGTTTAACTGACTGCAGTATTATGGCAGTAATAAAGTATGGGTATTGTGATTTATCGAATGTTTTGTTCTATGGCTTTGAGCCAAGTAGAGGAGTCTGATATCTACGATGTGATTGCACGATTATGTGCGGTATTGGTTTTGGTCTGAGGCATACTTGTTGATTATTTGAGATCGGGGATGACTCGAGTAAGAAAATTTCTTGAATGCGGGCTATATTGCACTTTATGAAAATATGAAAAATCATGAAATGATTAAATGGTTATTTTGAAGGATGTAGTGCGCACGAAGTATGGATTTGATTGGTGGTGTTAAGGCAGGGTTACTTCTTTAGGGGTTGTTGTGCTAATGGGGGCTTGTGTCTTTCGACCCGTTTAGGCGGTGCAATTTAGATTTGAGCAAAGTGGGTGACTCCTGAGAACATTCTAGTGGGTTTAAAAATTTTATATAGCAATTGAGAATGTTTCCGGACTTGAGTATGGATAAAATCTGAGATTTGCATTTGAAGGTGTCGGGACTTGCGGCAATTCTGTATGACTATGGATTCTACATTTCAGTGCAAGAAAGGTAAAAAGGAACAATTTTAAGTCCACATAAGATCTTTTCAGTGTGGGGGTCTCGGTTGTGGTACTTTTGTGGTGCTTAAGAAGAATAAAGTGGCTTATGGGCCTTAGGGCGGTATGGTTTTATGTTAGGATGTCTTGTAGTGAGCTGTGGGTAAGGATACTAGTGTTGTGACAAGGAGAAATGTAAAGTTGAGGGTAATTCAGAAGAAACTCGGAGAAAATAGGACAGATGGATAACAAGTTGGATCAGTATGGTAATGGTATGCTCGGTTCTTTTGGTAATTATGATGAGGTGAGATTTTTATAGATGTTTCAGTAGCAATATTCTTGGGTTTGAAGACCTGCGTGGCTTGGTCAAATTAGAGGAATTTAGTTCTGATAGCTTGGTTATGTGCAAATGGATTTTAAAGTGTTCATGATAGTTTCTACCATGGTTTGAACTGGATATTTTCCTACCGGTGTGTGGAACGTGTTGTGTATTGTGATTTCCTCCTGGAAAGAAGTAAGAAAGAGGTTTCTAACTAATAAGGTATGTAATTTGCTGGTGACTCAGAGTTGATAATTGGATTCTTGTTCTTGTCGTATGATGGCATAATAGATGTGATGTGTTGTGCGGGAATAGGATTTATATGTACAAGGTGACAGTTCAGTCTTGAAGAGAAAGTAACGAATGTTGGATAGCACGGTTAGTTTCAGATATTTCGATGAATGTTATAACTGCTTGATAATTCCTGAGAAGAATACGCATTTCAGAAGGCGCGTTGTGTTTTGACTTACGGATGTTCAACGGTATTGTAGTACTCACCTGGTTGATAGACTGCTGATATTCAAATTATTGCCATATGGCACGGAAGAATTATAAAAGTATTCCTCATGGGATTATCGTGAATGAAAAATGTGTTAGTCATTCTAGTGCTGGAGTTGGGATCAGTTACGGTGATTCATGTGTTTGATGGATTTGGAGACTGGGTGTTCTCAGAAGTATATTGTTTCGGGTTGCGGCCTGTTCGAGGTGAGTATTTTATTTAAACTCAGTGGAGGCACTAGTTGCGTTAATTATTTGTGATGACTACTCGCTACGAGTGCGTATATATATGCGTGAGGTTTGAGCCCATGTGCGGGCATCGGGGCAAGTATTCAGATTCAGTAAAATGTTTAGGCTATGATATGCCTAGAGTTGACAGCTAAGCGTAAAGTTATGGTGTTTCTCTTTTTTGTACCGTTGTTGAGAACTATCTGGGCTATACTTGAGATTACAAAGAAGATGATTCCCTAAATAAATTGGGCAGTTACTAATTCTGCGTTAAAAAAATTGTCGATTTGAAGTGTGATACCAGACTTTGCACATGCTTACACTATGGCGTGCTATTTATACCAATCCAGGATCATGTGAATCTTATTTCAATTATCATATATATGTGTACTTATTTGATTGCTCATCTATGATATGCTTGGACTGGAGGCCTGTGACCATGCCAGATAGATTATATTATTGGCATGTGAGTTGTCCGTGCGGATCCATATACTGATATTATTGGCACGTGAGTTGTCTGTGCGGGTCCAGATATTGATACTATAGCACTTGAGTTGTCTGTGCGAGTGATGTTAATGTGAGCTCTAGAAGAGCTGGTTACTGTTATTAAATTTGGGTGTCTTGGTTCTACTATATATAATGAGCTTATAGCATTATAGTTGTGGTGGTGCTTGTTGAACTTACAATACGGTTCTCTACTTTGATACATCTTCCATTTTGGATACAAGGTTGCGTAGTTGCGGATTGAATTGCATTGGTGTGGCATGTCAATGGGATAGTTGTGTTTAATAATATAAGGTCATTGGACCTAGAATGGATACTATTAGGTTTGATTCCGGTATATTGGGAGGATAATATTGAAAGTCGGCTTAAGAGAGGATTGTGGTTCTGGTTGGGACGGGAGAGCTCCATGGCTAGTTGATCTGATGAGTGGTTATGAGTTTTTTATTGTTCTTTCGTCATTGGTAGTGTATGAAGGTTTTGGAATGAGGTTCTGTTGAATGCAGGGTTTTATACTAGTACTTGGTTGGTTTTGAGTAGTTACTGTGATCATAAATGGTGTTATGAGTATGCGAATTGTGTAGTATGTTATGCGATTATATCTGGGATTATGGTTATGGCTGGGTACAATTTGTTCAGGCTTATACAGTGGGTAGATGTGAGATTCGGGTCTTCAAAAGAATTCTGGATGTTAGAAATTTGGCTCCAAGGTTTTTGGCTAAAGTTAAATTAATGATCTTCAATTGTGTTGTGTTGTCAGGTCTATAGAATAGGGTGTCATGGGATCACCCCCAGGTATGTGCATGGTAAGGAGGAACAGTGATTTAAAGGCTTAGGAACAACTCTTGGCACGTTCGAGGACGAACATATGCTTAAGTGGGGGAGATTGTAACGACCCGACCGGTTGTTTTGAGCATTTACGTTGCTTTCAACTATTTGAAGTCTTGAATACCTTCCTACGAGGTATTATTACTTATGTGAATTGTCGGTTTTGGTTTTAAGGTATTTCGGAGTTAGCTTAGAAGAATGAATTTCATGTTGGAAGCTTAAGTTGAAATAGTTGACCGGATGTTGACTTATGTGTAAACGACCTCGGATTTGAATTCTGATAATTCCAATAGCTCTGTATGGTGATTTTGGACTTAGGAGCGTGTTCGAAAAGTTTTTTGGAAGTCTGTAGTGGAATTAGGCTTGAAATGCCGAAAGTTGAATTTTGGAAAGTTTGACCGGGGGGTTGACTTTTTGATATCGGGGTCAGAATATGATTCTAAAAATTGGAATACCTCTGTTATGTCAATTGTGACTTATGTGCAAAATTTGAGGTCAATCGGACGTGATTTGATAGGTTCCGGCGTCGTTTGTAGAAATTAGAAGTTTCAAAGTTCATTAGGCTTGAATCTATATGTGATTAGTGTTTTTAGTGTTCTAGGATGTGATTTGAAGGCTTGACTAAGTTCGTATAATGTTTTAGGACTTGTTGGTATATTTGGTTGAGGTCCTGGGGGGCCTCAGGTGAGTTCGTATGCTTAACGGATCGAATTTGGATTTGGAGGAGGAGCTGAAGCAGCTGGGTATCTGGTATGATCGCACCTGCGCGAAAAAGGCCCGCAGGTGCGAGCTCGCGGATGTGAGGCATTAGCCGTAGAATCGGAAATGCATGGGCTAGCCAGGCACCGCGGGTGCGAAAAAATTGGCCGCGGGTGCGAAGACCGCAGGCGCGAAGAAATCATCGCAGGAGCGGACACCGCAAGCGCGAAGAAATCATCGCATGTGCAGGCATCGCGGGCGCGAGAAGTTTACCGCGGGTGCGAAGACCGCAAGTGTGAAGAAATCACCGCGGGTACGAAAACCCCTGGGCAATACAAAAACAGAGGTGTTCCGAGCTTTTGCCATTTTTGGGCATTTCAAGCTCGGGTTGGGCGATTTTTGAGCAAGGTTTTCACGGGCAAACTTGAGGTAAGTCCCTTGTGATCATTTCTACTTTATAATATTGAATTACCATCGAATAATCCGACTAGATTACATGTTTTTGAGGTGTAAATCGGGGGTTTGAACTTAGGGATTTGAAAATAAGATTTGAAGATTTGGAGGTCGAGTTTAAGTCGGATTTCGGTAAAATTAGTATGGTTAGACTCGTGGTTGAATGGGCTTATGGATTTTGTAACTTTTATCGGGTTCCGATACGTGGGCCCCACATGCAATTTTTGAGCTATATTTCGAATTTTTATGGGAAATTAGTATTTTCTTATGGAATTAATTCCAATAAATTTTGGCTGAATCGAATTAATTGTGGCTAGATTCGAGGCATTTGGAGGCCAATTCACGAGGCAAAGGCATAGCGTAGTAAAGAATTACACGGTTTGAGGTAAGTAACACTTCTAAACTTGGTTCTGAGGGTATGAATCCCCGAATTTGGTAAGATATAAACTGTTTGGAGGTGACACACACGATAGGTGACGAGGATGTGGACGTGCACCATATAAATTGTGTCTTGAATAAATCATGTGATGTTGTAAAATTAATGAATCATGTTATTATCTGAACATGTTCCACGTGTTAGAGAAATTGAGCTGAGACTCTTATTAAATATCATGTTTAGGCTACGTGCCAATATTTTGGGACCCATGGGGTCGTGTTGCTGTTGAATTAATTGTTCAAAAAAATATACATTTCACACTCAGTAATATTTATCCATTGTGAGGATATTTATGGGATCGAGTTGTGCGACGCAGCAGGCCATAATGGCTTTATACATTATTATTATTATATGGATCGGGGCTTCCCGCCTGCAGCAGGACTTATTGGCTTGGTTATTAAATGGATCGGGGTTGTCCGTCTGCAGCAGGCCTTATAGGCTTTACTATTTTATAGATCGGGGCTGCCCGCTTGCAGAATGCCTTATTGGCTTTATTATTAAATGGATCGGGGATGCCTGCCTGCAGCAGGCCTTATTGGCTTTATTATTAAACGGATCGAGACTGCCCGCCTGCAGTAGGCCATATCGGCTTTATATAGAGCTTGGGTAGAAGGAGCCCCTCTGGAGTCTATACACCCCCAGTGAGCGTAGATGATTATATATATTTGGGATGAACTTCCCAGGGCATGGACTTGCCTTACTTACGATGATTATATATATTCGGGATGGATTTTCCCAGGGCATGGACTTGCCTTACTTATTTGTATTGTAATGAATTTACCTGGACATGGATCGTGTCCGTATCATTTAAATTTGGGGATAAATTAACCCAGGGCTGGATTGGCCTTATATGGTACTGAGTGACTGACTGTCAGTCGATGTGTATATATTTACGGGATGGAATATCCCTGGGCCGGATTGGACATAAATAGTACCAAGTGATCGAATGATTTGTGACCAGTATTACATGAGGTCTTTCCACTGAGATGTCATATTCCTCATATCATGCAGTAATGATCTATTTTACTTGTACTGATTTTTAACTGTTGAATTTTAAAGCATGCCTACATTTTTGCACCATTATTTATGTACTGGACTGTACCTGCGGAGATCATTACTACTTTCAGCCCAGAGGTTAGTCCTGTTACTTATTGAATTGGTTGTACTCATACTACACTCTGCACCTCGTGTGCAGATCCAGGTGCTTTCGGACACAACGACTGTTAGATATTAGAGTGCTATCAGTTGGAGACTATCAAGGTAGCTGCGTGGAGTCCGCTGACCTTGTCTCTCTTTCCTTCAGTTATTGTACTTTTTAGACAATGGTTTTTATTAGTCAGACATTGTATTCATATTAGATGCTCATGTACTCAGTGACACTGGGTTTTGGGAGTGTTTATATATGTATTTGTGAATTTTGTTCCGCTGAATTTAATCATTATGTTTTCAAATTTAAAAAATATGGGAGTTTATTGAGATTGTCGGCTTGCCTAGTATTGAGATAGGCACCATCACGACAGGTGAGATTTTGGGTCGTGGCATGAGCACTTGATGTGCAATCTGTGATATGTTGTGACATTAGAGCACTTGAGGTGCAATTTATGAGATGTTGTGATATTGGCACGTGATATTGTTGGGAGGTTTGTTCGGGTGTTTGGACGAGGTGTCTGCCATGCTATTGTTACTATTGATTTATGTACATGCGGCATGACAAGGCGGGCTATATATATATATATATATATATATGTGTGTGGGGGGGGTTGCACTTGTGGCGAGACAAGGTGGGAATATTATTATGTGCGTGCGGCGAGACAAAGCGGGCATTTACTTTATTATTGCGCACGTGACGAGACAAGGTGAGCTATGTCGGAATTGAATTGTGATGACTTGTGATGGCCTGGGGGCATTGTTGTTCTTGTACATTTACTTTTGGGACTACGAGACGGTATCTCGGGAGTGCCCTTTTATTGACATTTCTCTATGGTTGCACTTGTCTTTGATTATTTTGTATTTTCGTGATAGGTAAATCCTTGTGATTTTTCGTGATGTATTATTTGATTTTAATATGTGTTTGTATTTCTTGATGTATTGTGTTGTCTCTAGCTTTTTAGTATGAGACTCTGAAGATTTATATTCCTAGTTTTTACCAATTTTTGATGATTGAGTTGTTTTAAATAAAAAAAAGTTACTATTATATTTTAAATTAATAAGTTTTGCATCCAAATCAGTAGATTATTTGATGTTTTATTTAAATTGAAAATGTCAGTTTTCTTCACTCAAACTATTTATAAACTAAACTCATTTCTTTGTTGAATTCTTACCTGGTTTAAAAACTGTAACCTTACTTTATTGAAAATAAATTAAATCGTGCGAATTTTATGTATTGACATATTTGGCACGAGAGTCGTCCGTGTGGTTGTGATAGAGATATGTGCACGAGGTGTCGTGAAAATATGAAAGGGGGTTGAAAACCGTATTTTATGATTATGATATGAGATATTGATTTGAAAGAGTTTTATATTCGAAGGATATTTATTTGAAGAAATACATTTGGAGGGTATTTATTCGAAAGAATTATATGTGAAAGATTTATATTTGAAAGACTTATTTAATTGGTTGTACTTGTGTTTTTCTTATTCGTCTGAGTAATAATTATGGTGTTCTTATTGCCTTACTGTTTATATGACTGGTTGATTATTGTTGCTATCACTTCTATTTGTTTTCGATTATTTTTGTATGGCACAGGTTATTTGACTAGTGAGTGTCTTGACTGTACCTCGTCACTACTGCATTGAGGTTAGTCTTGACACTTACTGGGTACCGACTGTGGTGTACTTATACTACACTTCTGCACATTTGTTTTGTGCAGAGCCAGGTAATGTGGAGTCAGTTGACCGCTCGCTAGCAGTACGGATCTTGCTGTGGAGACTCAAGGTAAACCCGTTGCTGCGCTCGCAGGCTTCGGAGTCACCTTCTGATATTGTACTTACACTGTTTTATCTCTACTTCAAAACAGTTGTATTTATAGGCTTTCTAGTAACTCAGTAGAGCTTATGACTTGTACTACCGGTTTTGGGATTGTAAGTATTGTATAGAGATTCCTATTTCGTATTTGTCAGTTGTTAATTAATATTGTTATTATTTCAGTAAATGTTAGGCTTACCTAGTCCTTAAGACTAGGTGCCATCACGACATCCTACGGAGGGAGATTTGGGTCGTGACAAGTTGGAATCAGAGCTCTAGGTTAATAGGTGCTACGAGTCATAAGTAAGTTTAGTAGAGTCTTGCAGATTGGTACGGAGACGTCTGTACTTATCTTCGAGTGGCTACGGGACTATTAGGGCAGTTTCACTCCCTTCATTCCTATCGTGCGAGTTTATTGATCTCGGAGTTTGAGTAATAAAATGAAGTAAAACGGGAAATTTAATAGAAAGAATTCACAGAGAAATAATAACACAGTACAATGTGATAACAACAGGGGCACTCCCGAGATACCGTCTCGTAGTCAAAAATAAAAAAATACTCAACAGGGGATCTCCCGAGATACCGTCTCGTAGTCCCAAAAGTAAATATGCGAGGAGATCTCCCGAGGTACCGCCTCACGAGCCCGGTTATGTTATTTGTTTTGGAATCCGAACTAAATTTGAGGTCTAAATCTCCATTTTACAAAAATCCCTAATTCTACCCAAAACCCTCAATTTCCACCATGAAAACACAAGATTTTAGGTTGAAATCTTAGGAAATGTAGTGACAGATTGAAAGAAATTAGTTTAGAATCACTTACCAATGATTTGGGGAAGAAAGGTTCTTTGAAAAATCGCCTCCAGGATTTCTTGTTTTGAAAATTTAACAGAATGAACCAACATCCCATCTAAGACCCATTTTGATCAGTTGCAGATGTCGCATTTGCGACCTGGGGTTCGCAAATGCGAGCCCCGCAAATGCGAAGAAACCATCTCAAATGCGAAGTCCTTCCCATCTCTGCTTTCATCGCAAAAGCGATGACTTGTTCGCAATTGTGAACATTGATCTTACGCATTTGCGACCAAATTGATCGCAAACGCGACCAAGCCTGCCCCAGCCCCACTTCGCAAATGCGAAGTGTTGTTCGCAAATGCTAACTCTGACCTCCCCGCAATTGCGACCTCTAGATCACAAATGCGAAGAATTTGCTTGCAAATGCTAGCCTAGAAGGATTTGGGATGTTCGCAAATACGAACACTGATCTCGCAATTGCGAGATCAGAGTCCAGTACCAGAAATTGCAGAACACCAGCTCAGTTCTAAGTCTAAACCACTCCATAGCCTATTTGAAACTCACCCGAGCCCTCGGGACTCTAAACCAAATATGCACACAAGTTTAAAAACATCATACGAACTTGCTCGCGTAATCAAATCACCAAAATAACACCTAGAACTACGAATTTAGCATCAAATCAAAGGAAAGTTTCAAGAAAACTCATGAACTTCAAATTTCACAACCGGACATCCAAATTACGTCAAACCAACTCTGTTTCTCACCAAATTTGACAGACAAGTCATAAATATAGTATTGAACCTATATTGGGTTCCGAAACCAAAATACGAACCCGATATCAATAAAGTCAAACATTGGTCAAACTTTCAAAGTCATTAAGCTTTCAAACTTTCAAATTTCAACAAAGTCCGATTACTCGGGCTAGGGACTTCTGAATTCGATTCCGGGCATACGCCCAAATCTCAAATCATGATACGGACCCACCGGGACCGTCAAAATACGAATCCGGGTCCGTTTTATCAAAACGTTGATCGAAGTCAACTCAAATGGATTTTAAGGCAAAACTTTCATATTTTCTCATTTTTTTAACATAAAAGCTTTCTGAAAAAAAACTCGGACTGCGAACGCAAATCGATGAAGGCTAACATGAGGTATTTAAGGCTTCAAAGTGCATAATTAGGTTCTAAAACATAAGATGACCTATCGGGTCATCACATTTTCCACCTCTAAAATAACCGTTCGTCCTCAAACAGACATAGAAAAGTACATGGGCTGGTGAACAGGTGGGGATATCTACTCTGCATGTCCGATTAGGACTCCCAAGTAGCTGCATCGATGGGCTAACCTCTCTACTGCACTCAACTGAAAGGATAACTCTTCGACCTCAACTGACGAACCTGCCGAGCTAGAATAGCCACCCGCTCTTCCTCGTAAGTCAAATCCTTATCCAACTGGACAGAGCTGAAATCTAACACGTGAGATGGATCGCCGTGATACTTCTTGAGCATGGACACATGGAACACCAAATGAACTACTGATAAACCCGGTGGCAACGCAAGCCTGTAAGCCACCTCCCCCTCTCTCTCAAAAATCTTAAAAGGCCCGATATACCAAGGGCTCAACTTGCCCTTCTTTCTGAACCTCATCACACCCTTCATGGGTGATACCCCGAGCAACACTCTCTCTCCGACCATGAATGTAACATCACTAACTCTATGATCGGCATAACTCTTCTGCATGGACTGAGCTGTGCGAAGTCGATCCTGAATAATCTTTACCTTATGCAAGGCATCCTGTACTAAATCTGTACCCAACAACCGAGCCTCCCCCAGCTCGAACCATCCAACTGGCGATCGACACCGCCTATGCATAATGCCTCATAGGGAGCCATCTGAATGCTCGACTGGTAGCTATTGTTGTAGGCAAATTCCGCAACTAGTAAGAACTGATACTACGATCCTCCGAAGTCTATAACACACGCACAGACCATATCCTCCAATATCTGAATAGTGCGCTCGGACTGTCCATCCGTCTGAGGGTGAAATGTTGTGCTCAGCTCCACTCGAGTACCCAACTCATGCTATACGGTCCTCCAGAACCGTGATGTAAATTACGTACCCCGGTCAGAGATGATGGATACCGGTACGCCATGAAGCCTGACGATCTCGCGGATATAAACTCGAGACAGTTGCTTGGAAAAATAGGTAGTCATCACAGGAATGAAATGAGCTGACTTGGTCAGCCTATCTACAATTATCCAAACTGCATCAAACTTTCGCTGAGTCCATGGAAGACCAACAACGAAATCCATAGTGATCCGCTCCCATTTCCACTCCGGAATCTCTAACTGTTGAAGCAATCCACCTGGCCGCTGATCCTCATACTTTACCTGCTGGCAATTCAGACACCGAGCTACATATCCCACTATGTCCTTCTTCATCCTCCTCCACCAGTAATGCTGGCTCAAGTCCTGGTACATCTTCACTGTACCCGGATGAATGGAGTACCGCGAGCTATGAGCCTCCTGGAGAATCAACGCACGCAACCAATCTACATTGGGCACACATAGCATGCCCTGTATCCTCAATACACCATCATCCCTAATAGTGACCTCATTAGGATCACCATGCTGAACCGTGTCCTTAAGGAGAAGCAGATGGGGATCATTATACTGACACTCCCTGATACGATCATAAAGAGAAGACCGAGAGACCACACAATCCAATACTCGACCCGGCTTAGAAATATCCAGTCTCACAAACTGACTGGCTAAGGCTTGAATATCCAGCGCCATGGGCCTCTCTACTGCTGGTAGATATCCTAAGCTCCCCAAACTCTTCGCCTGGCGACTCAAAGCATCCGCTACCACATTGGCCTTCCCGGGATGATACAAAATGGTAATATTATAATCCTTAAGCAGCTTCAACCACCTCCGCTGACTCAAGTGAAGATCATTCTGTTTGAACAGATGCTGAAAACTCCGGTGATCGGTGTAAATTTCACAAGGGACACCGTACAAATAGTGCCGCCAAATCTTCAAGGCATGAACAATAGCTGCTAACTCCAGGTCGTGGACAAGATAGTTCTTCTCATGCATCTTCAGTTGTCTGGATGCATAGGCAATCACCCTACTGTCCTGCATCAACACCGCGCCGAGACCAATCCGCGACGTATCATAATATACAGTATAAGACCCCGAACCTGTAGGCAGTACCAATACCGGGGATGTAGTCAAAGCTGTCTTGAGCTTCTGAAAGCTCTCCTCACACTCCTCTGTCTATCTGAACGGAGCACCCTTCTGGTTCAGCCTGGTCATAGGTGCTGTAATATATGAGAAACCCTCTACAAAACGACTGTAATACCCCGCCAAACCAAGAAAACTCCAGATCTCCGTAGCCGAAGACGGACTAGGCCGACTCTGCACTACTTCCACCTTCTTTGGATCCACCTGGATCCCATCACTCGATACTACATGACCCAAAAATGCCACTAGGTCTAGCCAAAACTCACACTTTGAAAATTTTGCATATAACTTCTTTTCTCTCAAGGTCTGAAGCACAGTCCTCGGGTGCTTATCAACATCCTCCCGAGTCCGGGAGTACACCAGAAAGTCGCCAATAAACACAATGAATAAAAAGTCAAGATAAGGTCGGAATACACTATGCACCAACTGCATAATTGCTGTTGGGGCGTTGGTCAGCCCAAATTACATCACAAGAAACTCGTAGTGACTATACCGAGTCCTAAAAGCAGTCTTCGGGATATCTGGCTCCCGAATCTTCAACTGATGATAGCCTATGTCAATCTTGGAAAACACTCTGGCACCATGTAACTGATCAAATAGTTTATCAATACGAGGCAATGGATATTTGTTCTTCGCTGTGACTTTGTTCAACTGGCGGTAATCAATACACATCCTCATAGAAACATCCTTCTTCTTCACAAATAAGACAGGAGCATCCTAAGGTGATACACTGGGCCGAATGAAGCCTTTATCAAGCAACTCATGTAACTGCTCTTTCAATTCCTTCAACTCAGGAGGAGCCATACGATACGGAGGAATAGAGATGGGTTGAGTGCCCGGCAATAAATCAATGCCAAAATCAATATCTCTGTCGGGTGGCATGCCCGGAAGATCAGCTGGAAACTCCCTCACTACTGGGACTGACGCAACTGTAGGGGTATCAATACTGATATCTCTCACATAAGCTAGATATGCGTCACACCCCTTCTCAACCATTCATTGAGCTTTAAGAAATGAAATAACTCTGTTGGGAGTATACTATAAGGTACCTCTCCAATCTAATTGCAGTAATCCTGGCATAGCCAGCATCACGGTTTTGGCGTGACAATCAAGAATAGCATAATGGGTCGACAACCAGTCCATGCCCAAGATAACATCAAAGTCTACCATACTGAGCAATAATAAATCGACTCTAGTCTCAAAACCACTAAGAGCAATCAAACACGATTGATGCACGCGGTCCACAACGAGAGAATCTCCCACAGGAGTAGACACATAAACATGGGAACTCAAGGAACCATGAGATACGCCCAAATACAGGGCAAAATAAGAGGACGCATAGGAATAAGTATAGCCTGGATCAAATAAAACCAACGCATCTCTATGATAGACCGGAATAATGCCTGTAATGACAGAGTCGGAAGCAACTGCCTCTGTACGAGCCGAAAGAGCATAATATTTGCCCTGGCCTCCCCCTCTAGGGCGACCTCGACCTCCCAGACCTCTACCTCAAGCTGGCTGAGCAGGTGGAGCGGTAGCTGGTGTTGGAATCATAGCCTGAGGACCCGGTGGAGCACGCGGTCGCTGAGAAGTCTGTGGAGGTGCACCCCTCCTAAGTCTAGGGCAATCCCTCACTATATGGCGGGTGTCGCCATACTCAAAACAAGCTCTCAGGGAGTGTGGCTGTTGTGACTGGCTCGGGCCAGGTCTACTGGACTAACTGCTAAAAGCACCCCGTACAGGAGGTACACTAGACACTGGCGGTGCATAATAAGGCTCCTGGGGCCTAGAAGGGGCCGAAGTACCACTGACGGCTGGAAGAGCTGAATGAATGGGGCGACTCGCATAACCCCTACCAAGGCAAATTGCAGCTGGGGCACGAATACCTCTGTAAGTGCCAGAATCTCGAGACCTCTTGGCCTCCATCTCCTCTCTATCCCAAGCGAGCATGCCCTCCAATCTCCTAGCAATACTCATAACCTGCTGGTAAGGAATATCCATCTCCAGCTCCCTGACCATACTAATCCTGATACTGGGATGGAGTCCCTCAATAAACCGACGAACCCTCTCTCGAACTATGGAAACCAAGGCCAGTGCATGTTGGGCTAAATCACTGAAGTAAACTGCATACTCTGACATAGGCATAGCACCCTGGCGCAACTGCTCAAACTCCGTGCGCCATGCGTCTCTGAGACTCTGGGGAACATACTCCCTCAAGAACATGTCCGAGAACTGAGTCCATGTAAGTGAAGCTGCCTCAGCCAGACTACTCAACTCATAAGCACGCCACCACTGATAGGTTGCTCCTCTAAGCTGGAATGCAGTAAAAAAAACCCCACTCGACTCTGCTACGCCCATAGTACGGAGAATACGGTGACACTCCTCCAGAAAACCCCGGGCATCCTCTGACGCCAATCCACTGAAGGTAGGAGGGTGGTACTTCTTTTACCTCTCAAGTCTGAGCTGCTCCGCCTCAGAAACCGCTGCCCTAACCTCGGGTTGAGCTAGAGCTACTGGCTGCATCGGTATAATCTCTTGAACCTGGTCGACTTGAACCCGCTGCTTTGGAGTACCGGCGACGGAAGTCTGTACTCCTCCCCCGACCTGAGATGTGGCAGGAGCAAGTGGAATCAATCCAGCCTGAGCTAAGGTGCTGAACATGCTCAGAAACTGGGCTAGAGTCTCTTGGAGGGCTGGTGCAGCAGCAGGTACCTCAGGTGCCTGCCCTCCAGCTGGAGCTACTGGGGGCTCCTCTGTAGCAACTTGTGTGGGTGATCTGGCTGCACTATATGGATGTCCTCGGCCTCTACCCTGGCCCTGGCCCCGGCCCCGACCTCTCGCGGCTCTAGTAGGGGGCGCGGGTGCCTGGTCATCAGATCCGCCTGTACGTGTCCTCACCATCTGTGAGAAAATAGAATACAGAAGTTTAGAATTTCGAAGTCAACAATTTCGCACGACAAGGAATCAAAGAAGTGTAATTTTCCCTAACAGTTCTATAGCCTCCCGAAGATAAATACAGACGTCTCTGTACCGATCTGCGAGACTCTATTTAACTTGCTTGTAACTCACGACACCTATGAACCTAGAGTTCTGATACCAACTTGTCACGACCCAATTCTCCCTCCGTAAGACGTCGTGACGGCACCTAGTCTCTACGACTAGGTAAGCCTAACAAAATACGGAAATAACAAAATGGTAGTAAAACTTAACAACTAACTGCAACAGATAACTAAATAACTGGTAACAATGCCGCTTGGCATGTACAATGTCCAACACTCTAGTAATACACAATATTCCCATAACCCGGAACATCATAAGTCACAAGCTACATAAGGAAACTAGAATTTCTATACACCAGAGTCTAATAAAAGAAATACGGAAGGTAAATAACATAGGGGAGAATAGAGGGGGACTCCGAGGTCTGCGGACGAGGCAGATGTACCTTGAAGTCTACGTACAACAGCAAGCACTCTCAGCTAATAGTGGGGCTGATAAGAAGCACCTGGATCTGCACACAAAACATGTGCAGAAGAGTAGCATGAGTACACCACAACGGTACCCAGTAAGTGCCAAGCCTAACCTCGATAGAGTAGTGACGAGGTCAGATCCGGGCCCTACTAGGGGTATAATAAGAAGACAGATGATATAATAAAATGAAGTAAAACGGGAAATTTAACAGAAGGAATTCACATAGAAATAATAACACAGCACAATGTGATAACAACAGGGGCACTCCCGAGATACCGTCTTGTAGTAAAAAATAAATAAATACTCAACAGGGGATCTCCAGAGATACTGTCTCGTAGTCCCAAAAGTAAATATGCGAGGAGATCTCCCGAGGTATCGCCTCGTAATCTCAAAAGTAAATGTGCAGGGGGAGCTCCCAAGGTACCACCTCGTAGTCCCAAAAGTAAACATGCAGGGGAACTCCCGAGGTACTCCTCATAGTCTCAAAAGTAAATGTGCAGAGAGAACTCCCGAGGAACCGCCTCATAGTCTCAAAAGTAAATGTGCAGAAAGAACTCCCGAGGAACCACCTCGTAGTCTCAAAAGTAAATATACAACTCAAACCGATAAATACAACAATTAACAGCAAGATTTCTATAGTTAATACTGATAAAGAACAAGAAAAACAGAAAATCAACTAGGCACGCTTCACAGAGTTCAAATAAGCAGTTAAAGTACGTAGACATGCAATATTAGACTTCTACCCAAAATCCCCAATTTTCACCATGAAAACACAAGATTTTAGGTTGAAATCTTAGGAAATATAGTGAAAGATTGAAAGAAATTAGTGTAGAATCACTTACCAATGATTTGGAGAAGAAAAGGCCTTTGAAAAATCGCCTCCAGGGTTTCTTGTTTTGAAAATTTAAGAGAATGAACCAAAATCCCGTCTAAGTCCCATTTTGATCAGTTGCAGTTGTCGCATTTGCGATATGGAGTTCGCAAATACGAACCCCGCAAATGCGAAGAAACCATCGCAAATGCGAAGTCCTTCTCATCTCAGCTTTCATCGCAAATACGATGAGTTGTTCGCAATTGCGAACATTGATCTTCCACATTTTCGACCAAGCCTGGCCCAGCCCCACTTCGCAAATGCGAAGTGTTGTTCGCAAATGTGAAGTGTTGTTCGCAAATGCGAACTCTGGTCTCCCCGCAATTGCGACCTCTTGATCGCAAATGCGAACTTATGCTGACCGAGGTACTCTTCGCAAATGCGAGCCTGGCAAGATTGGGGATGTTCGCAAATGTGAACACTGATCTCGCAATTGCGAGATCAGAGACCAGTACCAGAAATTGCAGAACACCAGCTGAGTTCTAAGTCTAAACCACTCCGTAGCCTATCCGAAACTCACCCGAGCCCTCGGGACTCTAAATCAAATATGCACACAAGTCTAAAAATATCATACAAACTTGCTTGCGCGAACAAATCGCCAAAATAACACCTAGAACTACGAATTTAGCATCAAATCAAAGGAAATTTTCAAGAAAACTCATGAACTTCAAATTTCACAACCGGGCATCCGAATCACGTCAAACCAACTCCATTTCTCACCAAATTTGACAGGCAAGTCATAAATATAGTATTGGACCTATACCGGATTTCAGAACCAAAATACGAACCCGATATCAATAAAGTCAAATATTGGTAAAACTTTCAAAGTCATTATGCTTTCAAACTTCCAAATTTCAACAAAGTCCGATAACTCGGGTTAGGGGCTTCTGAATTAGATTCCGAGCATACTCCCAAGTCTCAAATCACGATACAAATCCACCAGGACCGTCAAAATATGAATCCGGATCCGTTTGCTCAAAACGTTGACCGAAGTCAGCTCAAATGGATTTTAAAGCAAACATTTCATATTTTCTCAGATTTTTTAACATAAAAGCTTTCCGGAAAAATACCCGGACTGCGCACGCAAATCGAAAAAGGCTAAATTGAGGTATTTAATGCTTCAAAGCGCATAATTAAGTTTTAAAACATAAGATGACCTATCGGATCATCACATTCTCCACCTCTAAAATAACCGTTCGTCCTCGAACGGACTTAGAAAAGTACCTGGGTTGGTGCACAGGTGGGGATATCTACTCCGCATGTCCGACTCGGACTCCCAAGTAGCTGCATTGACGGGCTGACCTCTCCACTGCACTCGGACTAAAGGATAACTCTTCGACCTCAACTGACGAACCTGCAGGGCTAGAATATCCACCCGCTCTTCCTCGTAAGTCAAATCCTTGTCCAACTGGATAGAGCTGAAATCTAACACGTGGGACGGATCGCCGTGATACTTCTGGAGTATGGACACATGGAACACCGGATGAACTGCTGATACACCCGGTGGCAACGCAAGCCTGTAAACCACCTCCCCCACTCTCTCAAGAATCTCAAAAGGCCCGATATACCTAGGGCTCAACTTGCCCTTCTTTCCGAACCTCATCACACCCTTCATGGTTGATACCTCGAGCAACACTCTCTCTCCGACCATGAATGCAACATCACGAACTCTACGGTCGGCATAACTCTTATGAAAAAATACCTGAAAGGCAAAAATTTCATATTTTCTCAATTTTTTAACATAAAAACTTTTCGAAAAATATCCGGACTGTTCACACAAATTGAGGAAGGCTAAAATGTGGTATTTAAGGCTTCAAAACGCAGAATTAGGTTCTAAAACATAAGATGACCTATCGGATCATCACACATGCGCAATATCCAATTTCACTGGAAGAACAAGATTTGCCATATGATTTGTCGACTTCAAATGTGCACTCAAATCAGTTTCTACTAGATTTAAATGAGCTACCATTATTGCAAGGTTATTGTTTCAGTTAACTTTATATATATAACATGAGTTGCTGATAAATACGAATTGCTTGTTACTAGAATTTGAGAATGTCAATCTCGTGTCCCTCTTTGCCGACTCTCCACATAAATAATGAAGTTATAAAGTTATATACTCTAACCTCCTATGCGTGACTCGCCAGCAAAAGACTTTTTGGCTTTTTTAAAGGTAAAACTTTTATTTGCTGCCTTTCTTTCTGTTTATTTTGTTAACTATCAGATGTATGTTAAAATTTTGCAATTATGGTCATGTTTGGATTTTATTTTTGTCGTGCTACTTCAAAATAATTCATTAGTTTAAATGAACTACTATTTGAAGGCAAGTATTTCAAAAAAACTTATACTTTTGTTCGATAAACACGAAGTATAAACTATGCTAAATATTAATATTTTAATTTCCTCTTCAGAATTTAAGGATGTCAATTTTGATGGTGATATGACGGGTATGTCTTTAGAAGAACACACCAACTCAGTCATACATATAAAATTATAAATATTTAATTTCATGCATCAAGGTCATATGCAATCAAGCTTACAAAATCATGATGAAAATGAAGAAGATATGTTTCAAGATATGTAAATAAAAACCCAACAATTATCGTTCATGTGAAAATGTATTAACAATTCCAACTATGTTGTCTACCCAATTATAATATTTATTTATTATTATTTGTAGAGAATGAAGTCGAAAACTGAACTGTCACGACCCAAAATCTAACTAGCCGTGATGGCACCTTACTTCACCCGCTAGGTATGTCAAATAACAACAATCCGATTCAATTAATATTTAACTGAATCTAATACACTCCCCAAGGACTGGTAGTACAAATCATGAGTTTCTAAAATAAGAATTTACAAAGCTGGTGTGAAATAAAAATAAATCATCTGTTTGAAATATACATGAACAAATTAAATCCTCTAAAGCTACCATGAACAAGAGGCAGTTGTGACTGGATTGCAGGTACATCTTCAATATTAGCTCCCGCCATACACAGCAACATCAGCATCAAAAATCTGCACGTAAGGTGCAGAAGTGTAGTATGAGTACTATCGATCTCATATACTCAATAAGTAACAAACCTAACCTTAGGTTGAAAGTAGTGACAAGCTTATACCAAGGTCAAACTCCACACCAAGAACATCTCATAACAATACAATTTAAAGCAGTACAAGTAATATCTCAATAATAAAATGCTCAGCTCGTATACAATTCCGAAAAATAAATATTTTCTTTTCAAGTATAACAATAAAACTCAAATCTTTTTCCGAAATCACCGAAAATATGAATAACTATGAAATCTGTGATTTTTCTCAAAAACTTTAACGACAGATAAGAAATTTCATTATCAAATGGCATGAGGAAAAGGCTTCTCAATGCCTACATATCAAGTATGCATGTCTAATACAAAGCAGCACAGTGATGAACTCATGTACACACTCTCTCAGAGTACTCATGTCACGACCCAATTTCATCATAGGCCGTGATGGAGCCCAATACCGTTATTAGGCAAGCCAACACTGATAGATCTAGTAGTTTCCACTTTTAATATGTTTGCAAAGTGAATAACTTTTCGCATTTATAAAAGCTTTAGAAATTTACTACTATAAAGTAATTAAACAAAAGAAACTGAGTGCAAATCAAAGTCGTAACAATAAATCCAAAATCATAAGTCTACTAGTGTGAGCCAAGACCTGGTGTCACAAGTGTGTGGGCCACTAGCAAAATATACAAAAGAATACTAGTCTACTGTCTCAAGGAAATAGACAGAAATATAAATCCAAAAGAGAGACTCCGGCTGCTGCTGAACGGCTCGGAAGGGTAGCTCACTGTGTAGTCTCAAGCTAGAAGTCAAGCGTGCATGCCAGATTGGTAACCAGATGCACCTGCCTCAGATCTTGTACATCAAGTGTAAAAGTGTAGCGTGAGTACGTAAACAATGTGTACCCAGTAAGTATCTAGTCTAACCTCGAAGAAGTAGTGACGAGAGGTTGACTTCGACACTTACTAAGGGCCAAAAACATAATAATGTGAAGTTCTAATAAAACAGGTAATATACAATAATAATAGCGCTCAAAACAAAAAGTAAGTAAGCAAATCCTTCTTTCAAGTAAGAATCAAACCATTTCTCTCATCTATTCCTTTCACCTTTCAAGTCCGTGAAGCATTATTAAATATAAAAGGGATTTCGGTATCACTACGCACGAGTTATGCCGAGGACGTACGACCCGATCCAAATATACATAATAATATATTGTACATTACCGAGGGTCGAACGGCCCGAACCATATAATATATCAATAAATCCTGCCGAGGCGAACGACCCGCTCCCATGAGAGTAGTGGAAGTTTACCCCGCTCGCAGAATATATTTGCGAAGCAGTTGAACATATAATTTCTCAATTTATCGTAGTATTCCTCAATTCCTTTCTAAAAATAAGAAATTCAACTTGGAGCTTTAAATATTGAGACCTTCAACTTCCACTCTAATCCAACAACTAGTAAGCATAAACAAGCAACGGTATCAACAAATCATGGTGTAAGCCTAGATCTACCCGGACATAAGCATGAATAGTAGCTACGCACGGACTCTCGTCATATCGTGCGTGCGCAGCCCCCACAATTAGAAGTACATATTAATTTAAGTTCACCTATGGGGTTAATTCCCTCTTACAAGGTTAGAAAAGAGACTTACCTTGTCTTAAAGTCTACTTCCCGGTTCAAGAATCCGCTCACACCCTCAAGTCGGTGCCGAATCAATCTAAACTAATCAAATAATATACAAACTAATCAATACGTGCTCAAGAGTTCATATTCCAACTATTAAAGAGGTTACCCAACCCTAAATGCAAGATTCAAAAAAATTCACCCCCGGACCCACGTGCCCAGATTCTAGAAATTTTCAAAGAAAGTTGTTACCCATAACCTTAGAAACATAAATATATGATTTTTCACTAAGTTCCATAACCTTTTTCGTGGTAAAATCCCATTTTTATTAAACCCTAGGTTTTTCATCTAAACCCATAATTTCTACCAATTTTCATGTTAAAATCTACCCATAATCTATGTATTAAACTCACATTAAGTAGAAATTACTTATCTCACAATGCTAGGTCGAAATCCCCACTTTGAAAGCTCTCAAATCGCCCAAGAGTGGATGAAAATGTGATAAAAATGGCCTAAGTCCCGTATTAAATGAACCCTCACTGCCCAGCGACTTTCGCACCTACGGTCCCGCACCTGTGGCAAATGCCTTGTAGGTGTGCCTTTCCCTCACCTGGCCGGGCTCCGCATTTGCGGACATGGAGGGCCACTTTGCGATCCCAGCCGCACCTGCGACCATGGCTCTCGCACCTGCGCTCACATAGGTGCGCCTAATCTTCCGCATCTGCGGATTCTGGGCTGCCCTCAATTTCTCGCTTCTGCGGCTCGTGGCTCGCACCTGCGAGCCCGCACCTGTGGTTGGCCAAGCACAGGTGCGATTATGACAGATCTGGGAGCTTCAACTGTTGCTCCAAGCACCCGACTTGGTCCGAGCCTCGTCCGATTGACACTCGGGACCCCCGGGGCCCCGCCCGAACATACCAACAAGTTTAGAATCATATATCAGACTCGCTCGAACTCTCAGAACGCCCGAAACAATATTAAAACTAAGAATCGCACCCCAAAACCAATTGAATCAAACTTATGAACTTCAAGTTCTTCTATTCACTCAAAATGCGCCGAAACGTACATAGACTACTCGGATTGACACCGAATTTTGCGTGCAAGTCTTAAATGACATTATGGAACTATTCCGGGTCTTGAAATTCTGTTTGGACCTCGATAACACCAAAACCCCCTCCAAACCAAATTTAAAGAACATCAAAATTCTTCAAGAACCAACTTTTGATATTAGGCGCCGAAACGCTCTCGGGTTATCCAAAACCCGAACCGAGCATACGCCCAAGTCCGAAATCATCATACAAACCTATTGGAATCGTCAAATCCCGATTCCAACGGCGTTTACTCAAAATATTGACCGAAGTCAAACTTAGCCTTTTAAGGCCAACTTAAGGAACCAATTATTCTGATTTCAACCTGAACCCTTTCAAATCTCAAACTAACCACCCCCGCAAGTTATAAAATAGTAAAAGCATATTCAGAAGTCTTATTTAGGGGAACGGGGTTCTAGAAAGCAAAATGACCGGTCGGGTCGTTACATTCTCTACCTCTTAAACAAACGTTCGTCCTCGAACGGGTCTAGAATCATACCTGGGGTGCTGAACAAGCAAGGATATCTGCTCTGCATGTCTCCCTCGGACTCCCAAGTCGCCTCCTCGACTGGTTGGCCCCTCCATTGGACCCTCACCGCGGAAATCCTCTTGGATATCATTGGTGATCCTGCCTATCAACAATGGAAAGTGGATCATCTTCATAACCCAGACTCTCATCTAACTGAATAGTGTTGAAGTCTAACACATGTGACAAATCGGGATGATACCTCCGGAGCATAGACACGTGGAAAATCGGATGAACTCATGATAGACTGGGAGGCAAAGCAAGCTCATAAGCAACCTCCCCAACTCGCCTCAACACCTCAAATGGGCCTATAAACCTTGGGCTCGACTTGCCCTTCTTCCCAAACCTCATGCTCCCCTTCATTGGCGAGACTTTCAAGAGAACCTTCTCGCCCATCATGAATGATAAGTCACGCGCCTTCCGATCCGTGTAACTCTTCTGTCGGGACTGTGCTGTGCGGAGTCGCTCCATAAACTTTACCTTTCTCAAGGCATCCTTCACCAAATTATTACCATACAACCTAGCCTTACCAGGCTCAAACCACCCAATGGGAGAACGACATCGCTGACCATATAAAGCCTCAAATGGAGCCATCTCGATGCTGGACTGGTAACTGTTGTTGTAAGCAAACTCGGCCAAGGAAAAAAATTGATCCTATTGTCCTCCAAGGCCAATCACACATACTCTGAGCATGTCTTCCAATATCTGAATTGTCCGCTCCGACTGCCCGTTGGTCTGTGGATGCAATGTTGTGCTGAGCTCTACACGGGTCCCCAATTCACTCTGTACTGCTCTCCAGAAATGTGAAGTAAACTGAGGACTTCTGTCTGAAATGATGGAAATATACACACCATGCAACCGAACTATCTCCTGGATATACATCTGGGCCAATCTCTCCGAAGTATATGTAGTCATCACAGGAATGAAGTGTGCCGACTTGGTCAATCTATCTACAATGACCCAAACTATATCAAACTTCCGCAAAGTCTGTTGTAATCCAACTATGAAGTCCATAGTGATGCGCTCCCACTTCCACTCAGGTATGGTCATTTGTTGGAGTAGGCCTCCTGGCCTCTGGTGCTCATACTTAATCTGCTGGCAATTTAGGCATCTAGACACATACTCAACTATATCCCTCTTCATTCGCCGCCACCAATAATGCTGCTTCAGGTCACGGTACATCTTCGTAGCACCTGGGTGAATGGAATATCGAGAACTGTGCGTATCCTCTAGGATACTTTCCCTCAAGCCATCGACATTAGGAACACATAGGTGACCCTGAAGTCGCAGGACACCATCCTCACCAATAGAAACCTCCTTGGAACTACCATGTAGTATCGTCTCTCTGAGGACCAACAGGTGCAGATCATCAAACTGTCGAGCCTTGATCTACTCCAACAGTGAAGACTGGGCAACGACGCAAGCAAGAACTCGGTTGGGCTCTGAAATATCCAACCTCACAAGTCTGTTAGCCAAGGACTGAATGTCCAAGGCTAGTGGCCTCTCCTCTGCTAAAATAAATGCCAAGCTACCCATACTCTCTGCCTTCCTGCTCAAGGCATCCGCGACTACATTCGCCTTGCCCGGATGATAAAGAATGGTGATGTCATAATACTTCAGTAACTCAAGCCATCTACACTGCCTCAAATTGAGATCCCTTTGCTTGAACTAATGCTGCAAACTCCGATGATCGGTGTAAACCTCACAGGACACCCCATAAAGATAATGCCTCCAGATCTTAATTACATGAACAATCGTGGCCAACTCCAAATCGTGCACATGATAATTCTTCTCATGGGGCTTCAATTGACGTGAAGCATATGCAATAACTCATCCCTCTTGCATCAATACACAACCCAAGCCAACGCGTGAAGCATCGCAATACACAGTATACATCCCCGAACCGGAAGGCAACACAAGGACTGGTGCTGTGGTCAAAGCTGCCTTGAGCTTCTAGAAATTCGTCTCACAATCATCGGACCAACGAAACTAAGCACCCTTCTGGGTCAATCTAGTCAAAGGTGCTACAATAGATGAGAAGCCCTCCATGAATCGACGATAATAACCTGCTAACCCCAAGAAGCTCCTGATCTCGATCATCGAAGTAGGACGAGGCCAACTCTGCACTACCTCAATCTTCTTGGGATCCACCTTAATGCCTTCGCCTGATACAACATGCCCCAAGAATGCTACAGAATCTAACCAAAACTCACACTTGGAGAACTTAGCGTATAGCTTCTGTTCCCGCAAAGTCCGAAGCACCACTCTCAAATGTTGCTCGTGCTCCTCCATGCTACGTGAGTAAATCAAAATGTCATCAATGAAGACAATGACAAACGAATCTGCCTGAACACCTTATTCATCAAGTCCATAAGCGTCGCTGGGGAATTGGTCAAGCCAAAGGACATCACTAGAAACTCATAATGGCCATATCTAGTACGGAAAGTAGTCTTCGGAACATCTGAGTCCCGAATCATCAACTGATGGTACCATGATCTCAAGTCAATCTTAGAGAACACCCTAGCACCCTGCAACTGGTCAAATAAATCATCAATACGTGGCAATAGGTACTTGTTCTTAATGGTGACCTTGTTCAACTGGCGGTAATCAATGCACATCCGCATAGTCCCATCTTTCTTCTTCACAAATAATACTAGTGCACCCCAAGGTGATACACTCAGTGTGACGAACCCCTTGGCTAGCAATTCCTCAAGTTGTTCCTTCAAATCCTTCAATTCTTTCGGAGTCATACGGTACAGTGGGATAGATATAGGCTGGGTACCTGGAGCCAAGTCAATATAGAAGTCGATATCACGATCTGGTGGCATGCCTGGAAGATAAGAAGGAAACACATCAAAAAACTCCTGGACTACCGGTACTGAATCAATCGTCGGAGACTTTGAAGTAGTATCCCAAACATAGGCTAGATAAGCCAAACAACCCTTCTCGACCATGTGTTGAGCCTTCACAAAAGAGATAATCTGACTGGATGTACTGGCAGACGAACCCTTCCACTCCAATCTAGGAAACTCTAGCATCGCTAAGGTAACAGTCTTGGCATGACAATCCAGGATGGCGTGATATGGAGATAGCCAGTCCATCCCCAGAATGACCTCAAAGTAGGTCACATCAAGTAACAGAAGATCCGCTCTAGTCTCATAACCACAGAATGTAACCACACAGGACCGATAGATCCGATCCACTACAACATAATGGCCTACAAGAGTGGACACATAGAAAAGAGTACCCAAGGACTCACGAGGAATATCCATAAAGTAAGCAAACAGAGATGACACATACGAATAGGTATATCCTGGATCAAATAATAATGAAGCATCCCTTCCGCAGACAGAGATAATATATGTGATCACGACATCTGAGGCCACTGCATCTGGTGGGGCCGGAAAAACATAAAATCTGGCTGGAGCGCCACCTGGCTTGTCTCCGCCTGCCTGACCTCTACCTCTGGGACGGCCCCTACCCACCTGCCCTCCGCTTCTGGGCGACCGGATGGCTGGTGCGGCTACTAGAGCTGTAATCATGGGCTGCTGACCCTGCTGCACTGCCTTGCTCCAAAGTCTGGGGCAATGCCTCTTATGTGACTACGATCCCCACACTTATAATAACCTCTCGGAGTGGTGGACTGCTGCCCTGAAGTCTGACCCTGATGGCCTGAATACCCACCGGAAGGACCCTGGATAGTTGGTGGGCGATATGAACTCTCTGCATGGCACTGAAGTAGGCACTGGAAGAACCTTGATGACCGGAGTACCCACTGAAAGAACCATGAATAACTGGCGGGCGGTAATAACTCTCTGGCATAGCACTGAAATAGGGTCGCGTCGGAACACCCCGAGGAGGTGGTGGTGCCGAATATAGGGGCCTGCTAGGTTGACCCCTCCCAAAATGACCTCTGCCCCTAGCTAGGGAACCTCTGAACTCTCCAGAAAAACGGGACCTCTTGTCCCGCTGCATCTGCTCTCTACCTCTCTGACGGTAACCCTCAATCCTCCGAGCAATCTCTACTACCAACTGATAAGAAGTCCCCATCTCAACCTCTCGGGCTATAGTAGCATGAATACCTGAGTGCAACCTAGCAACAAACCTCCGCACTCGCTCCGCCTCAGTACGAAGTATCATAAGTGCATGGCGAGACAACTCAGAGAATCTCGCCTCAAAATCGGTCACTGACATCGGACCTTGCTTGAGCCGCTCGAACTGACACCGCAACGCTTCCCTCTGGGAGGGTGGGATATACTTGTCCAAAAATAGGTGGGTGAACTGGTCCCAAGTCATGGGAGGAGAATCTGTTGGTCTGCCAAGAAGATAAGCCTTCCACCACCTACGTGCGCTGCCCTCCAACTGAAAGTAGTGAAATTCGCCCAGTGAGACTCCAATATGCTCATGTTGTGCAGTTTGTCCCTGCACCTATCAATAAAGTCCTGGGGATACTCATGTTTCTCACCCCCAAATACCGGAGGGTGAAGCCTAGTCCATCTGTCCAAGAACTTCTGCAGCTCGCCGGTCGCAGCTGGTCTAGGCTTAGGTGCAACCGCTACAACTGGCTGGGCCCCGCCCTCGGGTAGTGTACCCGAGGTCTGATATACGGTAGCTGCATGCCCATGTGCATGAGCTGTAGGGGTCGATGTGGCTGGGTCCGCTGGAAATAAACCAGCCTGGGTCATAGAATCCATGAACTGTAGCATACAGCCCATGACCTCCTAAAAGCCCGGTGCTGACGTGAAATCTACTGGGGCTGGCTCTGCTACGGGCACCCCACCCTGCTCCTCACAATGTGATCCTTCACTAGATCTGCTGGTGGTACAACTGGGGCAACTCTGGGACATCCTCGTCCCATACCTCGAGCTGGTGCCCTCCCCCGACCTCTTCCTTAGCCTCTAGACACAGGGGGAGCAGCCCCTCCCGGGTCTGGAATGTCTGTTGCGCGCGTTCTCACCATCTGTGAGAGAATAAGAGGAAGAAACTTAGTACACCATCAACTGCACGATAGGAGATGAATAAAGAGTAGTTTTATAACACTCTATAGCCTCTCGAAGATAAGTACGGACGTCTCTGCACCGATCTGCAAGACTCTATTAGGCTTGCCCATACTTGTGAGACCTACGTGAACCTAGTGCTCTGATACCATGTTGTCACGACCCAATTTTATCATAGGCCGTGATGGTGCCCAACACCATTTTTAGGCAAGCCAACACTGATAGATCTAGTGGTTTCCACTTTTAATATGTTTGCAAAGTGAATATATTTTTGCATTTATAAAAGTTTTAGAAATTTACTGTTGTAAAGTAAGTAAATAAAAGCAACTGAGTGCAAATCGAAGTCATAACAATAAATCCAAAATCATAAGTCTACTAGTGTGAGCCAAGACCTGGTGTCACAAGTGTGTGGGCTACTAGCAAAATATATAAAAGAATACTAGTCTACTGTCTCAAGGAAATAGACAGAAATATAAATCCAAAAGAGAGACTCTGGTTGCTGTTGAACGGCTCGGAAGGGTAGCTCACTGTGTAGTCTCAAGCTAGAAGTCAAGCGTGCGTGCCAGACTGGTAACCAGATGCACCTGCCTCAGATCCTGCACATCAAGTGCAGAAGTGTAGTGTGAGTACGTAAACAATGTGTACCCAGTAAGTATCTAGTCTAACCTCAAAGAAGTAGTGACGAGGGGTCGACTTCGACACTTACTAAGGGTCAAAAACATAATAATGTGAAGTTTTAATAAAGCAGGTAATATACAAAATAATAGCACTCAAAACAAGAAGTAAGTAAGCAAATCCTTCTTTCAAGTAAGAATCAAACCATTTCTCTCACATATTCCTTTCACCTTTCAAGTCCGTGAAGCATTATTAAATATAAAAAGGGATTTCGGTATCACTACGCACGAGTTATGCCGAGAACATACGGCCCGATCCAAATATACATAATAATATATTGTGCATTGTCGATGGTCGAACGGCCCGAACCATATAATATATCAATAAATCCTGCTGAGGAGAACGACCCACTCCCATGAGAGTAGTGGAAGTTTACCCCACTCGCGGAATATATTTGCGAAGCGGTTGAACATATAATTTCTCAATTTATCGTAGTATTTCTCAATTCCTTTATAAAAATAAGAAATTCAACTTGGGGCTTTAAATATTGAGACCTTCAACTTCCACTTTAATCTAACAACTAGTAAGCATAAACAAGCAACGGTATCAACAAATCATGGTGTAAGCCTAGATCTACCCGGACATAAGCATGAATAGTAGCTACGCACGGACTCTCATCACATCGTGCATGCGCAGCCCCCATAATTAGTAGTACATATTGATTTAAGTTCACCTATGGGATTAATTCCCTCTTACGAGGTTAGAAAAGATACTTACCTCATCTCAAAGTCTACTTCCTGGTTCAAGAATGCGCTCACACCCTCAAGTCGGTGCCGAATCAATCCAAACTAATCAAATAATAAACAAACTAATCAATACGTGCTCAAGAGTTCGTATTCCAACTATTAAAGAGGTTACCCAACCCTAAAGACAGGTTCACTTCCTCTTGAGTCTCCTCCACATTGTCATCAATATCAATTCTTACTTCATCATTTGCTTGCACCACATTGTTCGGGATCTCATCTTCTTGTACCACTTGCTCATCATCCATAATTTTCCTTTGACTTTAGGTGGGTACATCCCCACCTTTTCCACTCCTTGTAGTAATAGCCATGGCATGTCCCGTGTTGTTCCCACCCTTTGGATACACCACCGTGTCACTTGGTAGTGCCCCCTTAGGACGAGTGTTTAAAGCTTGCGAGATTTACCCCAATTGAACTTCCAAATTGCGAATTGAAGTGTTGTGAGAGGCTAGTTGGGCATCTAAGTCAGCATTCTTCTCCATCATTTGTTTGAACATGTTCTCAATTCGTCCCATCTCATTATTGGAAGAGCTTGGACCATTGGAAGGATAAGTAGGCGGGTTGCTCAGTTGTTGATACATCAGGGGCCTTTGAAAGCTCGACCCCCGATTTCCTTGGTTATTATTCCATACCCCTTGGTTGTTGCCTCCCCAATATCCTTAACTATTGCCACTCTAATTTCCTTGTCTATTTTGACCATTCCAATTCCTTTGGTTGTTTTGATTATTCCAATTCCCTTTATTACCATGAGGTCGCCATTGTTGTTGATTCGGGTCTTGAGAGTTATTTCTTTGCCCTTGGAAGTTGTTCACATATTGTACTTCCTCCTCTTGGTCATTGTAAGATTCATCTTGATCAAACCCACTATTTTCTTGCACATAATGTTCGCACCGTTTTGCACTTGAGGACCCTTTTGCCTTCTCTTGTTTACCATCATATTAACTCCCTCCATTGCATTGACTTTCTTAGGACCTTGAACTTGTTGAAGTTGAGCCTTGGCTAATTGATTCATTGTGATGGTCAACTCGGCAATTGCTTGCACATGATCATGTAATTCTTTATGTAGGTGAATCATGTTTGGATCACCTTGAGGAACATTTGCTCTACTTTTCCATGCCGATGAAGTATCTGCCATTTCATCTAAGATCTCACAAGCTTCTGAATATGGTGTTGTCATGAAATTTCCACCGGCAAGTTGGTTGACCACGTATTGATTGGTAGTATTAATCCCTCTATAGAAAGTTTGTTGAATCATAGCCTCCTTCATGTCATTGTTTGTGCATTCTTTCACCATAGTTTGGTACCTCTCTAATATTTAATGCAGCGGCTCATTGGGTTCTTGTTTGAATGCTAGAATCTCGTCTCTAAGAGTAGCCATATGCCTGGAAGAAAAGAACTTGGAAATAAATTTCTCCGCCAATTTCATCCCATGTATGGATGGAATGGTTTGGAAACCTTTCTAACTAATCCAAGGCTTTCCCCCATAGAGAGAAAGGCTATAGCCTC
Source organism: Nicotiana otophora (assembly GCA_000715115.1). Classification (NCBI taxonomy): domain Eukaryota; kingdom Viridiplantae; phylum Streptophyta; class Magnoliopsida; order Solanales; family Solanaceae; genus Nicotiana; species Nicotiana otophora. The sequence continues at coordinate 70,904 of AWOL01S0018896.1, read as the reverse complement.
AACCTTAAAGCATCCTCGGAGTGGTTTGTCTGTTTACTTCCCCAGCAAGTGTCCACAAATCCTTTCAAGTGTTTGTACGCATTTTGATTTGGAGCCCCGGTGAAGAATCCCCATTGCTCTATCAATGTGAGCATAACATTTGTGATTTGAAAGTTGCCCATCCTAATACGGGGCATGACTATGGCACTTGCATACCCTTAATTCGGCAACACCTGGTGTGGAGCCGCTCTTGGTGGAGGTGGGGGTGGAACGGGAATGTTGTCTTGAGGCGGTCGGCCTCGTCTATTTGCTTTAGGTTCAGGAGGAACCTCTTCAACTTGGTCATCTTCCATGTCCATATCCCCCAAGGGAATGTTTCTGAGAGGATCATTGTTGTTAAGAGCCATTGTTTCACCTACAATTGTTTTACCAAAAAGATTAGTAACTCAGAAGGAAAAGAAGAAAATTCACACACAAAACCAAATATGTAGCTAAATCCGTTTTTATGCTCCCCGACAATGGCACCAAAAATTGATCTCGTCCAAGTCACACCTCTATTCGGGGTTGTGAAATGATCGATTGAAACAATAATACCCAACAAGGAGTCGGGATCGAATCCACAGGGAGCTGAGATGGGATTAGTGGTATATATTTGGATAAAGCACGTGAAGTATCTTGGTTGCACTTCCACAACTATCATTTTGTTTTTACTTCTAAAATTACGTTAAGGATTACAATTCTAAAGATATAAAACTAGATAATATTGTTTTTGGATGGTTTTCAAATATATAAAAAGTCCTAGTAGTATGACCTTCACCTAGGTGTTTGCCTAACGGGTTGTAAACTTTAAAGCTTGTTTTGTTGGTCGGGGTGTATTATAGCAATAAACACTCAAGTACCCACTCAATACCTCTCTGTAAGAGAATGATTTTGCCCGATTTGGCTTTCTCAAGTCCAAATGGGTATTGAACAAAACAGTTGATAAAATGCTCAAATCGGGTTTTACTATCTCTAGGTTCAACCCTTTAATTGGGACTATCAATCTCTTGATTTTATCCCAAATTCTTGTTAGCCAAGTTTTCCTAGACTAAGTCTCTCTTTCTCAAGTAGAGACCAAGTCAAATAGGCATAAACTAATATTTGCAACCATTAATTCTACAATTAAAGGCAAGAACAAGGTTAAATAATAAACACCAAACCATGAACAAGCCATAAATCAAACACCCATTAGGTTCCCACACTAGGGTTGGGTCACAACCCTAGCTAATAATCTAGCTATTCATAATGGGTATAGAGGAAAATAGAGAAGAAAAGATGATAAAACTCATATTGCAAGATTAAAAGATAAGAATCCAATGTTAAATAACCAAAGCAAGCTAAAGTTGCCTAAAGGGGTAAAGAAAAGCAGCTATAGTACTTTTAATATTCAAAACTTGACCTAATTTCGTGAAAGTAGTCTATTTATACAAAGCTGGAATTTTCGGAATAAATTGCCCTTTCGGAGGTTCTGCGGCCGCACAATTATATGTGCGGTCCGCACTTCTCTTCAGATCTTGATAGGAGTTGACTCTGCGGCCGCACAATTCTGGATTGCGGCCGCATCTCTCATGTTTTGCGGTCTGCACAATTTTGGGTGCGGCCGCACCGGGCTCTTCTGCGGACCGCACATTTCCTAAGTGCGGTCGCATAGCTGTTTCTGCGGCCGCACAATTCTGGATTGCGGCCGCATCTCTCATGTTTTGCGGTCTGCACAATTTTGGGTGCGGCCGCACCGGGCTCTTCTGCGGACCGCACATTTCCTAAGTGCGGTCGCATAGCTGTTTCTGCGGCCGCACAATTCTGGATTGCGGCCGCATCTCTCATGTTTTGCGGTCTGCACAATTTTGGGTGCGGCCGCACCGGGCTCTTCTGCGGACCGCACATTTCCTAAGTGCGGTCGCATAGCTGTTTCTGCGGCCGCACAATTCTGGATTGCGGCCGCATCTCTCATGTTTTGCGGTCTGCACAATTTTGGGTGCGGCCGCACCGGGCTCTTCTGCGGACCGCACATTTCCTAAGTGCGGTCGCATAGCTGTTTCTGCGGCCGCACAATTCTGGATTGCGGCCGCATCTCTCATGTTTTGCGGTCTGCACAATTTTGGGTGCGGCCGCACCGGGCTCTTCTGCGGACCGCACATTTCCTAAGTGCGGTCGCATAGCTGTTTCTGCGGCCGCACAATTCTGGATTGCGGCCGCATCTCTCATGTTTTGCGGTCTGCACAATTTTGGGTGCGGCCGCACCGGGCTCTTCTGCGGACCGCACATTTCCTAAGTGCGGTCGCATAGCTGTTTCTGCGGCCGCACAATAATTGTGCGGTCCGCACTTTGCACTGGGGCTCTGTTGATTTTCCTTTATATTCTACGGCCACAGATAAAAATCTGCGGTCCGCACTTGAGCTTTTATGCCTGATTTTTATCCTTATTCAAATCACTCCTCCTTGAGTTGGATTTCATCGTAGTGGCTCATTTTCCAATACTGCTGCAGGTAATTATATTTCATCAGTTTTCGGGAATACAATTAGACACTTTTGGACTAAAACGAAAGCTAAAAGGCGCTAATAAGTAGTCAAAATTCTCACTTATCAATCGCGAAGGGTAAAATTGTGCTGGAATATTTTTTGAATCGCGATCGTGGTGTTGGGGGCCGCGATCGTGAAGAGGGACCCCTCGCAGTGCGTTAAAACATCAAATTTCGGGATTTTGAGTTCATTTTAGCATATTTTGATCTATGGAGCTCGGATTGAGGCGATTGTTTAGGCGATTTTCACCATATGTATTGGGGTACGTGTTCTCTACTCAGTTTGATTGTATTTTATGAATCTATCCTCATTTTTGGTATTTGGTTGATGATTGCAAAAGAGAAATTGAGGATTTTGTCTAAAACTTCATAAAGTGAATTTTTGAGTTTTGAATATCGATTCGAAGTCGGATTTGAGTGAAACTAATATGGTTGGACTCATAATTGAATGGATTGTTAGATTTTATGCATTTTGTTGAGTTCTAAGGTACGGTCCTAGGTTTGACTTTTTGGTTGACTTTGGGCTTTTAATTAAGGATTCGACCTTTATCATTTGAAATTGTTTTCTTAGGCATTATTTGATGTATTTGAGTTGCTTTTGGCTAGTTTTGAGCCATTTGAAGGTTGGTAAACGCGGGATGACATTTTTAGAGTATTGTTTGGCTTGCTCGGTATTGGATTCGACTTTTTCGAGGTAAGTAATACTTCTAAACTTGGTGTTGAGGGTATGAACCCCTGAATATACGTGTTATGTGTTTGGTGTTGAGGTGACGCACATGCTAGGTGACGAGCGTGTGGGTGTGCACCATGTGAATTATGATTCGGTTGATCTTGTGGTACTGTATAGTTACCTAATCTTGTCTTTATCCATGAAAATTCTACGTGCTAGAGTAATTGAGCTGAGATCTATGTTAGAAACCATGTTTAGGCTACATGCTTATTATGTTGGGACCACTGAGGTTATTTCTGTTATTGAGTTATTTGTTTAAATTGTAGTTACGTACTCAGTCATATTCATTCATTTGCATATTATATCTCAGTCTCTATTATCATCGTTGTCACATCATGTTATCATTGGTTAGGCTGATTAGCATGAGATTTGTGATCCTAAGAGACTGGAGAGATTGGTGACGGAGCTGAGGCTGAGGGCCGAATTATGATTAATATTGATGGGATCGGGTTGTATGCCGCAACGGGTATTAGTAATCTATATGAGGATCGGGTTGCACGCCGCAACAGGCCTTATGTCTACATGTGGATCGGGTTGCACGCCGCAACAGGTCTTATAGCTATATACGGATTGGGTTGCACGCCACAACAGGCCTTATGGTTGTATATGGATCGGGTTGCACGCCGCAAGCAGGACTTATTGTTATATGTGGATCGGGTTGCATGCCGCAGCAGGCCTTATAGGCTTTATTACTATTAATGGGATCGGGTTGCATGCCATAGCAGGCCTTATAGGCTTTATTACTATTGATGGGATCGGGTTGCGTGCCGCAATAGGCACCATATAGTGCTGAGTGACTGAGTGTGCTGAGGGATTGAGCATGATGAGTGGGAGTGCGAGACAGTGAGATTGAGTACTCTGAGAGTATGAGTACATGAGTTCATCACTGTGATGCATTGCATTGACATGTATACTTGACATACATGCATAGAGATATATTTCCTCATGCTACACGGTATTGTGACATTCATGACTTCGCACGCGCATTGACATGTACTTTCCTCATGCTATCTGAGATTTAAACATCTTACCTGTTGTTGAAAGTGTTTTTTTTGGGAAAATCAAAGATTTCTGACTTACTCATATTTTTGTGATTTCGGTGAAAGATTTGAGTTTTACTGTTATACTTGAAAATCATGTCTAATTCCTGTAACTGTGAACGAGCTGAGCATCATATCTTTGAGTTATTTACTATACTACTTTTGTATATTGTTATGAGTTATTGTTGGTTATTGGTGTTGAACTCTGACCGTTGTCCAAGCTCGTCACTGCTTTCAACCTAAGATTAGGTTTGTTACTTATTGAGTACATGAGGTCGGTTGTACTCATACTACATTTCTGCACCTTGCGTGCAGATTTTGGACGATGATGTTGATGTGTATGGCGGGAGCTGGCATTGAAGACGTACTTGCGTACCTGTCATATCTATTTTTTTGTTCTTGGTAGCTTTAGAATTATTAATCTATTCATGTATATTTCAAACAGATGATGTATTTATTTCATACCAGCTTGTAAACTCTAAATCTTTGAAGCTCATGATTTGTACTACTAGTCCTTGGAAATTCTTTATATAAAAGTTCAGTTATATTATCTTTATTCCTCTCAGTAAATCTCTTTTGAATTGGATTGTTGTTAATTAGCTTACCTAGCGGGTTGGGTTATGTGCCATCATGACTGGTTGGATTTTGGGTCGTGACAGTTTGAGGGTAAGACAATGGGTTCCAGTCCCAGCGCACCATGAGGGTAAGTGTCACGACCCAAAATCCAACTAATCGTGATGGCATATAACCCAACCCGCTAGGTAAGCCAATTAACTACTAACCAATTCAAATAATAATTAATAAAGCAATTAAGTAAAGAAATATCTGAATTTGATACATTCCCCAAGGACTGATAATACAAATTATGAGTTTCTAAGAATAGAGTATACATAGCTGGTATGAAGTAAATACATCATCTGTTTGAAAAGTACATAAACAGAGTTTTATGAATCTAAGGCTACCATGAACAAGAGGCAGCTATAACCAAAACACAGGTACATCTTCAGATCCAGCTCCCAACGAACACAACAACATCAACAACCAACATCTGCACGCAGGGTGCAGAAGTGTAGTATGAGTATAACTGACCCCATGTACTCAATAAGTAACAAACCTAACCTTAGTTTGAAAGTAGTGACGAACTTGTACCAAGGTCAAAGTCCAACTCTGATAACCAACAACAGTTCATAACAACATAAAGCAAGTAATAAAAGAAGTAACTCAAAGAATAAATGCTCAGCTAAATCATGATTTCTGAAAATAGCTCTGCCTTTCAAGTGTATCAGTGAAAATCCCAAGTCGTTTACCGAAGTTGCCAAAATATGAATAAGTTTGAAAACAGTAATTTTTCCAAAAATCCTTTCAATAATAAATAAGATATTTTATTTTCTTTCCAGATAGCCAGTGTAAAACTGATGCATCACTATGCCCATATATCAACATGTGTGAGACGTCATGAATGACGTGATACCGTACAACATGAGAAAAATACATCTCTATGCATATATGTCATGTGTGCATGTCAATGCAATGTATCTCAAAGATGAACTCATTTACCCACACTCCCAGAGTACTTAATCTCACTTTCTCACATATTCCACTCATCATGCTCAATCACTCGGTACTATATATGGCCAATCCTACCCAGGGAAGATCCATTCCGGAATATACACATCAACTGATCATCAGTCACTCAGTACCGAGTAGGGCCAATCCAGCCCGTGAAGAAGATCCATCTCCAGGTATAAAATGCTTCGGACAAGATCCATGTCCAGGGAAGATCCATCACTCAATAATATCAACCGCGCTCACTGGGTGTGCGTGCAGACTCCGAAGGGGATCCTTCAGCCCAAGCATTATCATAAATCAGTATAACCGTTGCGGCGTGCAGCCCGATCCCATAAATGTCACTCATAATCAGGCACTCAACCTCACTCAGTTATCAATCGCTCCAGTCTCTCTCTCACGGGCTCACAGTGTCACGATACTAGCCCGAAAACCATGATATGATACATCAATAAATAACAACAGAGACTGAGATATGATATGCACTAAATGAATATGACTGAGTATGACATTGTAATGTAAACAAATAACTCAACAGCAGTAATGACCTCAATGGATCCCAACAGAATAAGCATGTAGCTTAGACATGGCTTCTAACATGAATCACACCTCGATAACTCTAGTATGTCGAGATTTCATGATTACAAATAAACTCAGGTAACTACACAATACCGCAGAAATAACGAAATCATAGTTCATACGGTGCACGCCCACACGTCCATCGCCTAGCATGTGCGTCACCTCAACACCAAACACATAAAACGTATAGTCAGGGTTCATACTAAAAGTATTTAACGGGCAGGTTTGACTCGGTTTCAGACCGGCCCAGACCGGGTATGGACCGGACCGGACCGGCCAGGTAGTAAGGGGCTGGGCAGGGCTGGGTTGGGATTGGGACCGGACTTTGCCGGGTAAATTTTTGGTACCGGTTAACCGAATCGATACGACCCGTTATGGTCTAGTCATATGGGTATCGGTTAACTGGCCCGGACCGATTTGGCTGTTTAATTATTTTAACTATTTAATCATCGACAACGCCATAATTACTATATTGTATTATATTATTATGTTTTTGTAAAATGATTTTAAACTCAATAGTCCTGTCCAAGAAGTAGTGTCTATATTACTAAAATAATGTTCAAACTTTAGTAAGCTTAGCTTTTTTTAAAGCTGCATGTCCCCGTAAAGTCATAAAGATATGTCCAATCCAAGACAAAGCACGCGTTGCCATCTATCCTTGTATTTTAAGTTATTTCTTTCCTTGAAAGTGCAAAAAGCCTGCTAATTATGGCTACTAAGTTAGAATCTCTCTAATTACGAGAGAATTTAGAAAAAGGTTTTTGAACACACTAAGGAATCTTACACTTCTTCAATTGACTGTTGTTTCTTGGCTGAATTGGCTACTGTCAGCTACCAATGTCCAGTATAAGATTTATACTATAAGTTATTTTTTTTATTTTTTTTAATCTTAAACTCGTAATGAAGTTTTTAAAATAAGAGTTTTAAAGCCTTTGAAATTTATTCAAACATTCTTTTTATACGTCTTTTTAATGTTTTACATTTTTATTTTATCTTAATATAAATTAAGATTGTTATACAAAATACAAAAAAAAAGAGCCTGGTCCGGCCCGACCCATTAGACCTGGAACCGTTCTGGTTAACTTTTGCACTGGGAAAGCCCCGAACCGGCCCGGTAATGAAACCGGTCGGTTTACTATTCCCCAACCCCTAACCAGCCCGGGCCAGCCACTTGACACCTATAGTTCATACCCTCAGCTCCAAGATTAAAAGAGTTACTTACCTTGAACAAGACGAATCCAATGTCGAGTAAGCTAAACAATGCCTCAAAAATTTTATTATGCGCGTATCAACTCCTGAACGGCTCAAATCTAGTCACAATTAATTTGATTCAGTCCACACAATTATAGGAATTAATTCCATAACAAAATACTAATTTTCACATAAAAACCTAAATTACACTCCAAAAATCGCTTGTGGGGCCCACGTCTCGGAATCCGATTAAACTCACAAATCCGACAACTCATCCAATTACAAGTTCAACCATACTAATTTCACTCAAATCCGACTCTGATTCGGTGTACAAGTCTCAAAAATTTATTTTATGAAATTGTAGAAAATTCCTCCGATTTCACTTGAAAAATCAATAATCTAACACCGAAAACGAAGATTAATTCATGGAATATAATCACAAAGGAGTCAAGAACACTTACCCCAAGTTGTGTGGAAAAATTCCTCTCCAAAATCGCCCAAAACCGAGCTAAAAAATTCGAAACTTGCTAAAAATTGCGAAACCCCGAATTTAAAGCTTATGCTTAGCAACTTCCGCATCTGCGGACGAAGCTCGCACTTGCGAGTGTGGTCGCTTCTGCGGCGCGCAAACCACATTTGCGGTCATGCTTCTACACGCGTTAAGCTGCTTCTGCGCAAGCGCTTTTGCGCCCTATCTTTCACTTCTGCGACCATCACACCTGCGCAAATTCAACCGCAGGTGCGGTCACTCCAGAACCAGCAGCAACCAGCAATAACAACATGAAGAAACATGATCCGAAATCAATCTGAAACACGTCTGAGCCCCTCGAGACCCCGTCTGAATATATCAACAAGTCACATAACATAATACGGACCTACTCGAGGCCTCAAATTACATCAAATAACATCAAAATCACAAATCATACTCCAATTCAAGCCTAATGAACTTTGAATTTTTCAAATTCTACAAATAACATCAAAACCCATCAAATCGCGTCCGATTGACCTCAAATTTTGCACACAAGTCATAAATGACATAAGGGACATATTCCAACTTTCAGAATCGAATTTCGATCTCGATATCAAAGAGTCAACCCCCCAGTCAAATTTTCCAAAAATTCAACTTTCGTCATTTCAAGCCTAATTCCACTACGGACCTCCAAATAATTTTCTAGACATGCTCCCATGTCCAAAAGCATCATACAGAGCTATTGAAATTATCAGAATTCAAATCTGGGGTCGTTTACACATAAATCAATATCCAGTCGACTTTTTCCAACTTAAGCTTTCCATTATGAGACTAAGTGTCTCAATTCATTCCGAAATAATTCCGGATCCGAACCAATTATCCCGACAAGTCATATAACAACTGTAAAGCATAAATTGAGCAGTAAATGGGGGAACAGAGCTGTAATACTTAAAACGACCGGCCGGGTCGTTACATTCTCCCCCACTTAAATATACGTTCGTCCTCGAACGTGCCAAGAGTTGTTTCCAAGCCACCAAATCACTATTCTATCTTACCACGCACGTACCCATAGGTGATCCCACGTCACCCTATTCTATATAGGCCTGACAACACAATACAACTGAAAATCATTAATCTAACCTTAGCTCATATACCTTGGAATTCAATTTCCAACCTTCAGAATTTCTTTTCAAGACACAAATCTTACATTTACACACTGTATAAGTCTGAACGAGCTATATCGAGCCATAACTATAACCCCAGATATAATCATGTAACGTACCACACAACTCACATGCTCGCAGCACCATTTCCGATCGCAGTGACTACTCCAAACTATCCTGGTAGTATTAAACCCCATATCAAATAAAACCTCGTTCCAAAACCTTCGTACACTGCTAATAATGAAAGAAACACGCAGAAATCTCATGACCCCTTATCATATCAACAAATCATGGAGCTCTCTCGCCCCAGTCGGAACCATAATCACTTTCTAAGCCAAATTTCAATATTAGCCTCCCAAATATATCATAATCGAACCTAATAGTACCCATTCTAGGTCCAATGACCTTATATTATTAAACACAACTATCCCACAGACATTCCACACTCATATAACTCAGAGCCACAAACCATGCCATCCGTGCACTAATACGCAACAATTCAAATGTACTCAGTCATGAAAAATAACTCAAATGAGATAACATATCCCGCAAGATTAACAAGTACCGCCACAACGAAATGCTGAAAAATCCATCACATACCGTAGAACCATCACACGATTCTAACACAAGGTTCATACCTTAACATAACTCCACTACAATGCGTGACCCCGTCCAAACGTTGGTCCATATTATATACCTCGAGTCACCCTGCTCAGAATCAATAGCCAATGAGAGGCAAATGACACAATGCCACACAAAACCTGAAAGAACATAACCAATACACGATCGATCATGCAATACCCAAATACTTATCTCGCTCGAATTCCACCATAAGGCCCCCAATAGAACCGCACCATGTGTGTATATAACTAATGAATCACAACTCCCCGTAGCATAGAAGAGTAACTCACAGATCATTCCAGAACACGAATAAGTTCAACATCAACAGAATGGCGCATCCCTCAACAATAGCAGTATGGAGCTAACCAATCCGACTCGGTGTAGAATGCACATCCTAATTGGGCCTACCAATGGACCTCCAAATCAACTCTGGTCACCCACAAATAGATAAATAGCCCTCCAAAAACCCACATCGACTGAATCATAATACATACTATCACATGGCTAGCTTCGGCCATGCCTTCACAGTCCGCAATCATAAAACAATCTGCTCCTGAAAACTCCCAGTCTTCAAATCCATAGAACACACGAATCACCAATTTTGATCCCAGTTCTAGCATTCGAATGACTAATACATCTTTCATGCACGATCATCCCATGAGGAATACTTCCATAATTCTTTCGTGCCATGTAACAATAATTCGAATATCAGCAGTTTATCAACCAGGAGAGTGCCGCAATACCTATGAAATATCCATAATTCCAAAACATAGTATGCCTTCTGAAATGTACATTCTACTCGCGCAATACCAAATAGTTATAGCATTCATCTAAACATCGAAACTCGTCCATGCCCTCTAAGAATTTATGACCTCCCATTCAAAACTAAATCGTGACCTTGCACACGCAAACCTTAATCCCACACAACACACCGCATCTATCATGCCATCATATGAAAAATGCAAGAACCTCATAATCATTCTGAGTCACAAATAGAATACATATCCAATCAGCCAGAAGCCTTCCATTTGATCCCATCCGGTAGAAAAATCAAAATACTCAACATGCTCCTCAGGCCGGTAGGAAATATCCATCTCAAACCGTGGTAGAAATCCTCAAGAATGCCTTGGAATCCATTTGCATATAATCAAGCCATCAGAACTGAAGCTCTCTAACTCAACCAAGCCACGCAGGTCTCCAAACCCAAGAGTATTGCCACAAAGCACCTGTAGAAAACCCCCACATCATAAGCACCCAAAGAACCGATCATATCCATTACCATACAGATCCAACCTACTACTAAGCTGCCCTATTTCTCCGAGTCCCTTACGAATTTGTCTTCAGATTGATACTTCTCCTTGCTAAAACACCACGATCTTTAACCACAACTCACCCCACGAACCCTAGGATAGAACCACAACGCTTTAAGGCCCATAAGTCGCTGAATTCCCTCTTAAGTACCCCAAAAGCACCACAACCGAGACATCCACTCTGAAAGACCTTATGTGAATTTTAAAATTGTTCCTCTTACCTTTTCTTATACTGAAATGTAGAATCCATAGTCATATAGAATTACCGTAAGTCCCGACACCATCCAATGTAAATAACCGATTCTAGCTATATACGAATCCGAAAAATTTTCAATTTCCACTTATACGTTTTTTTAATCCATTAGCACCTTCTCGAGAGTCACCCCTTTGCTCAAATCTGAAAATTGCACTGCCCAAACGGGCTGAAAGACATGTGCCCCATTAATACAATACCACTCAAAGAAGTAACCCTGCCTTAATACCACCGATCAAATTCATACTCTGTGCGCACTACATCCTTTAGAAATAACAGCTCACTCATCCTATGATTTTCCTATACTCCTAAAGTGCCATAACCCGTATCCAGAAATTTCCTTACTCGAGTCATTCTCGAACTCCACCTCTGCAAGTCATAATTGATTCATAAGTATACCTCAGACCAAAAAAAAAATTTGACACACAACCATGAATTGAATTGTCAATAGCAGACTCTCCCACTTGGCTCAAAGCCATAAATTTAAATACTCAATAACTTACAATATCCATACTCTATTACTGTCATAATACCACAGTTAGTACAATGAAAATTCTTCTCAAGCTCATACAATACCAACCATAAAAATACCTCAATCGTCCGCTAAGCTCGCATTCATTCTCTTAACACTCAAGTCAACTTTCTCAACCAGATTCAATTCAAATCTCATCACATACGTCTCGCTGGCAGAAAAGAAACTCTACATTCACATTATAAGGAACACACATACGTAGATTACTCCGCAGGGGATAGCCCACCTTCTTAGCCTCAAATTGGTATCTTGTTATACCCTTTCGCAGTTACAATTACTATGAAATCACTTAATCTTTCTGAGTCCAAACTCATTAGCAAGACATGAGAATTTAATTTGTCCCACAATTTAACAACGTGGAAGATCTTTAAAACATTCATACTCGAGACTATACATCACCTCAAAACGAAAATCAAGCACCCAATGACCTTTCCTTTACATTTCAAGGAAACACTTCTCGTCACATTCAAATCGTCTTAACACATCCCGCAGTTATATCATACTCATCACAAAGCTATTCCACCACTCATCGAGCCACAAATTTCCACTTGTAGGGACATTACCAGACATATGAGTCCAAATGTACAAATTACAACTGAAGCTACCGAGCTTAAGCTGCGGTCTAGCCATGGCCTCAAGTCCTCCAGACCGGTCCATCACCAAAACACAGAATACACATTTCGAACCTCGTTCATGGAATCACAAGTCGGCGATGCACTACTAATACCGAGCACTCATGTGCGCATACAAATGCGTGGAAGAAATTCAAAAAGTTATGTCTCAAGCTGAATCAATTCCGCATGATAAGAAAAGAAAGATGGGAAGCATATATCCTAAATGCCATGTAGCCTCTTGAAGATAGGTATGGACGTCATCATACTGATCTGCAAGGTTCTACTAGACACTTGCTCATTACTTGTAGAACCTATGAACCTAGAGCTCTGATACCAATCTGTCACGACCCAAAATCCAACTAGTCGTGATGGCACCTAACCCAACCCGCTAGGTAAGCCAATTAACCACTAACCAATTCCAATAACAAAGCAATTAAGCAAAGAAATATCTGAATATGATACATTCTCCAAGGACTGGTAGTACAAATCTTGAGCTTCTAAAAATAGAGTATATAAAGCTGGTATGAAGTAAATACATCATCTGTTTGAAAAGTACATAAACAGAGTTTTATAAATCTAAGGCTACCATGAACAAAAGGCAGTTACAACCGGAATGCATGTACATCTTCAGATCCATCTCCCAACGAACACAGCAACATCAGCAGCCAACATCTGCACGCAGGGTGCATAAGTGTAGTATGAGTACAACCGACCCCATGTACTCAGTAAGTAACAAACCTAACCTTAGGTTGAAAGTAGTGACGAGCTTGTACCAAGGTCAGAGTCCAGCTCCAATAACCAACAATATTTCACAACAACATAAAGCAAGTAATAAAATAAGTAGCTCAAAGAATAAATTCTCAGCTAAATCATGATTTTTGAATATAGCTCTGCCTTTCAAGTGTATCAGTGAAAATCCCAAGTCGTTAACCAAGTTGCCAAAATATGAATAAGTTTAAAAACAGTAATTTTCCCAAAAAGTCTTTCAATAATAAATAAGATGTTTCATTTTCTTTCCAGATAGCCAGTATAAAACCAATGCATCACTATGCCCATATATCAACATGTGTGAGAAGTCATGAATGACGTGATACAGTACAGCATGAGAAAAATACATCTTTATGCATGTATGCCATGTGTGCATGTCAATGCAATGTATCCTAGAGATGAACTCATGTACTCACACTCTCAAAGTACTCAATCTCACTTTCTCACACATTCCACTCATCATGCTCAATCACTCGGTACTGTATATGGTTAATCTTGCCTAGAGAAGATCAATCCCGGAATATATACATAAACTAATCATCAGTCACTTAGTACCGAGTAGGGCCAATCCAGCCCGTGAAGAAGATACATCTCCAGGTATAAAATATTTCGGACAAGATCCATGTCCAGGGAAGATCCATCCCTCAATAATATCAATCGCGCTCACTGGGTGTGTGTGCAGACTCCGGAGGGGCTCCTTCAGCCCAAACATTATCATAAATTGGTATAACCGTTGCGATGTGCAACCCGATCCCATAAATATCACTTTTAATCACGCACTCAACCTCACTTAGTCATCAATCTCTCCAGTCTCTCTCTCACGAGCTCACAGTGTCATGATACTAGCCCGAAAACTATGATATGATGCATCAATAAATAACAACAGAGACTGAGATATGATATGCAATGAATGAATATGACTGAGTATGGCATTGCAATGTAAACAAATAACTCAACAGCAGTAATGACCTCAATGGGTCCCAACAGAATAAGCATGTAGCCTAGACATGGCTTCTAACATGAATCACAGCTCGATAACTCTAGTACGTAGAGATTTTATGATTACAGATAAGCTCAAGTAACTATACAGTACCACAGAAATAACAAAGTCACAGTTCACACAGTGCACGCCCACACGCCCGTCACCTAGCGTGTGCGTCACCTCAACACCAAACCCATAACACGTATAGTTAGGGTTCATACTCTCAACTCCAAGATTAGAAGAGTTACTTACCTCGAACAAGACGAATCCAATGTCGAGCAAGCTAAACAATGCCTCAAAAATTCCATTCTGTGTGTATCAACTCCTGAACGGCTCGAATCTAGTCACAATTAATTTGATTCAGTCCACACAATTATAGGAATTAATTCCATAACAAAATACTAATTTTTCCCAAAAAAATCAAAATTACACTCCAAAAATTGCCTGTGGGGCCCACGTCTCGGAATCTGACGAAACTCACAAAATCTGATAACCCATCCAATTACAAGTTCAGCCATACTAATTTTACTCAAATCCGACTCCGATTCGGTGTTCAAATCTCGAAAATTTATTTTATGAAATTGTAGAAAATTCCTCCGATTTCTCTTGAAAATCAATAATCTAACGCTTAAAATAAAGATTAATTCATGAAATATAATCACAAGAGAGTCAAGAACACTTACCCTAAGTTGTTTGGAAAAATTCCTCCCCAAAATCGCCCAAACCGAGCTTAAAAATCCGAAAATGGCTAAAAATTGCGAAACCCCGACTTCTGCCCAGCAACTTCCGCATCTGCGGTCGCGTAGTCGCATCTGCGACATCCGCTTCTGCGGACGAAGCTCGCACCTGCGAGTGTGGTCGCTTCTGCGGCGCGCAAACCGCATTTGTAGTCGCGCTTCTGAGCGCCTTTAGCCGCTTCTGCGCAAGCCCTTCTGCGCCCTATCTTTCGCTTCTGCAACCATCGCACCTGCGCAAATTCAACCGCAGGTGCGGTCACTTCAGAACCACCAACAACCAGCAATAACAACATGAAGAAAAATGATCCAAAATCAATCTGAAACACGTCCGAGCCCCTCGGGACCTCGTCCGAATATACTAACAAGTCCCATAACATAATATGGACCTACCCGAGGCCTCAAATTACATCAAACAACGTCAAAATCACAAATCATACTCCAATTCAAGCCTAGTGAACTTTGAATTTTTCAAATTCTACAAACAACATCAAAACCCATCAAATCGCGTCCGATTGACCTCAAATTTTGTACATAAGTCATAAATGACATAATGGACGTATTCCAACTTTCAGAATCGGATTCCGACCCCGAAATCAAAAAGTCAACCCCCGGGTCAAACTTCCCAAAAATTTAACTTTTGCCATTTCAAGCCTAATTTCACTACGGACCTCCAAATAATTTTTTGGACACGCTACAAAGTCCAAAATTACCATATAGAGCTATTAGAATCATCATAATTCAAATCCGATGTCGTTTATATATAAATCAACATCCGTTCAACTTTTTCTAACTTAAGCTTTCCATTATGAGACTAAGTATCGCAATTCATTCTGAAATCCTTCCGGACTTGAACCAATTACCCCGACAAGTCATACAACAAATATAAAGCATAAATTGAGTAGTAAATGGGGAAATGGAGTTGTAATACTCAAAACGACCGACCAGGTCATTACAGTAAGACATCAGGTTCAAGTCATGTGTGCCATGATGATAAGAGTTGGGTCTGTGTCCCAGCGCATTGTGGACTAACACGCTTTTATATGGGTAAGGCATTGGGTTTGAGTCGCAATGCACCAAAGTGATGATATAATGATGAAAAAAGCAAAATAATATAATTTTGGTGAAAAATCATGAAGCATGTCCCACTTGATATGCTCCATTATGTAAAGCGAGTGTGGTAGCAATGTAGAATAAGTCTAAATGAAGACAAGTGGTTAACGAATGATCTTTAGCATGGAAAAGGCCAAAAATAATAATCGTCGTCATTATGGTAATTATAAAACGGGAGCACAATAATGGTTCTCAAAATATATCCTTCAAAAGATGAAGGCAGTGTTTACTATCAAATTTGTATGAAAAATAATAGAGCACATCACGATTATTATACTCCATTCCTTGAAGATAATGTGACTTATGATAAACATTGAGAATGAAGACCTATTCTTGAAGGTGAATTTGACAATATGTGATAAAAGTAATGAATAAAGACATGCAATGCATGATTGAGTGAATATCACACAACTCACCTCTAACGGAGGTATGAGTGAAATAAAGAGAATGAATTTTATTATGTGGATGCATGAAAATGACATTGTTCCGTACTTATGGTACGTTAGAAAATATTTTGCAAAGCCTTTTAAAAATTATTAAAAGCAAAAGAAAAGCAAGAAAATAGTCATGTCTATAATGATTTTGACCATAATAATAATAATATAATTTTCTCTGTGGAGGAGATATTCACCGTATGGATGGTCTGAAGAAAGATCTTATAGTTATAAAACTTTTTGAGAGCTCCAGAAGAGCAAGTCTAGTACTATTTTGGAGGAAAGAAATTGATTTTGAATAAAGAATTATATTCTAGTAAGTCTCAAAGAACTTATTGAGTTTCAAAGATATTATCCAAAGTGATTGGCATATTAAGACTATAAACGATGTGAAGATTGAATATCTTCATAGTGCTATCGGGTAAATATAAAAAGTTTACCCGACTTTCCTCCTACTTTATCTACACAAGTATAAGCATGATGATAGAATCACATGCCATAGTAAACTAGAGGTTTACTGAAACAAATATCAATTGGCATGACCGATTTGGCCACCCCGGTTCAAATAAGATGCAGAAATAATTGAGAATTCACATTGGCATATATTGAAGAAATAGAAGATTCTTCAAGAATTCTCTTGTGCTGCTTGTTCTCATGATAAATTGGTAATTGTACCAGCAAAGGTTGAAATTGTATCCCATGGTGTTTAAAACGTATAAAAGATGACACACACACACACACACCACACACACATATATATATATATATATATATATATATATATATATATATATATATATATCACCTGTCATGTGGACCATTTACCATTGTATGCTTTTAATGGATGCATCTATGGTCACATGTTCATTTACTTGCAATTTGACTTTTGCAAGGTTGCTTGCTCACATATTTGAGCACAGTTCCAAATTATAAAATTATGATGGTTTTCAATAATGCTGGTTGGTTTAGCATAAATTGTATGCCTTCAAGTACAACTACATCATTGGTTATGAGAATAAAACTCCCAATACAAATTTTGTTTTGACATATATTATTTCATATACATCAATA
This sequence comes from Nicotiana otophora, assembly GCA_000715115.1. Classification (NCBI taxonomy): domain Eukaryota; kingdom Viridiplantae; phylum Streptophyta; class Magnoliopsida; order Solanales; family Solanaceae; genus Nicotiana; species Nicotiana otophora. Next base: position 53,198 of record AWOL01S0018896.1, on the reverse strand, counting down.
CTTATACGCATCTAGCCAATAAGTTATAATAAATTCTCCCTATCACAATTGGTTTAGGGTCAGGAACCAAATAATTTTCATCTAAAAATATGGATGTGCTATATGATTTAATTATTCCACCAAAGTGCACAAAGATGGGTCCCCCAAAAAAAGTTGGAAATATGTGTTGGTGATCCCAATATTTGAGGAAGAAAATGGGCAGTTGAAAAAGTAATACATGGAATGAATTATTATGAGTACGTCTAGTTCCTCGAGAAGAAAATGTGAACTTGAGTTCAAGTGATAATTCATTTGCAAAATATTGCCAAACACATTTACTGACCCAAAGCTAAATATCATATTTCAGTTGCTAATGCTCAAAATAAAATAAAATCCATGAAGGACAGAGTCTATGGCACACATAAAGCGTAATAGACCAAACAGTTCCAAAGATAAAACTTCTTGAAAAATGAGAGGAGCAAATGATCAAGATGGTCATATAAGGAGGCAAGTGCTCTATAAGAGCATTCACATAACACTTTATAAGAATGCGTAGGAGAGGCTCACGTACGTGAAAATAATGAGATTTCGATAAGTTATATCTTTATTGAGTGATGATGGAACCGATATAAAATGATCGTCGACGGTGTTGTTGATATAATGAAACACTAAATATTATTAATATTGACGGGGATCTTGAGCTCAAATCTATCATGAAAAGTGGACAGATAAATGATTGGCCAAAATAAAAAATGCGCAATCAAGATTGACTTCACCTGAAATGTGAAGTTGGACAGATAGTTCCAACATCTGAAAGTATAAAGCCAGCGGAGGTACAAATATGTTCTTGTACAAAAAGTGAAATGAAAATATCAAGTCGATAGACTTAAAGATCATTTATGGCACAAGATTTTTCGCAAACATCCTGGCATTAGTTATATGGAGACATATTCTCCTGTGGTGGATGAAATTATTTTTAAGTTTTAATTTGGGAATACATGAAAAACTTGATATGCGTATAGCGAAAATCCTCGAAGGATTTAAATTATTCTAAAGCAAATAAAGGTTCACAAGAAAAATTGTTAAATAAAAGCTTCAACAATTTTTATATGACATATATGATTTATTTTTGTATCTTAGTGCAATTGGTGCACTTATGCTTCTTGTTAGAATGATGAGTATAATATTATGATAGTAAGTTTTAAATTTACTTCTTTATACATATACTGAAATACGATTAGTATTATATTGAATAAGGAGATAATTGACAAAGATTTATTTATCCAAACAAATATTGTCAAGGTTCTGTTGGTTATGCAAATGCCGAACATTACCAAAAATTTATTCTTAAAATAATCTATTTGCATATGAAAGAGATGTATGTTTTTTCTTTGAATAGAAAATTTCAATAATATCAAAGACAATGCTGCTTGCATAGCTCAACTGAAAGAAGAATATATCGAAGTAATAAAATAAAGCATATTTCACCAAAGTTCTTTATCGGATACAATCTTCAGCAGAATGTTGAAATAAATTTTCAATAAATTCATTCAAGTAATAATTTGACTGACCTGTTCAGCAAGGCATTGCCAACCTCAACGTTTGAGAAGTTGAAATACAAAATTGAAATACATCATCTCCGAGAAATAAAGTGATGTTTTCATCAGGGAGAGCTAAATATGCGTTGTACTCTTTTTTCTTTAGCTAAAGTTTTTCACTGGGTTTTCATGGCAATATTTTTAATGAAGCAACAAGCAATGCGTATTACTAGATGTGTGCACTTTTTTCTTTACTAGGATTTTTTTCCACATGGTTTTTTCCTAGTAAAATTTTAACGAGACACATTATCTTTAGACATCTAGGGGGTACGTTATGAAATATTATATTATGGTGGATGTCCATAACTCCTAAATGGGTAATATTAACTACTCTTCTCCATTATCTCCATAACTCCCATTGCTCAAATACTTAAATTCTAACTCTCACACCTCCGTAAGCATATACTTGGGAACACTTGAAGAATAAGAAATCTCCCTTTTCCTTTCTACATCTTTTATCTATTTTTATATTGTTACTTTGAGTTATATTTGGTACTCACTCCGGTTCACAATAAGTAACAATTTTATATTTAGCACACCCATAAAGGAAATACGAACTCCTAGAGAAAAAAGATGTATTCACTAAATTAACCTTAATTAATTGTTATCTTGACACATTGAATATGTAAATAAGGGCAAATTTTAGAAAAAAATATTAATTATTTTTTAATTATATAAATGGACACTTATTTTGACCTGGGACAGGGAAGAGTAACAAGATTCAAAAAATTGCACCTGCAACTGACATGGACCTCTTTTCCCAAATTAAACTTAAGGTTTTGTCACGTGAGCAGCACGTGGGAGAAAGGTATACAAAAAGAAAATACTATAAATTCCCAGCGCCAAAACCCTAGCAATTCTCAAAACCCCCAATCCCACATACAGAGAACAGAGAAACAGAGTAGATTTCCTGTCTTCAAATGGGAAAAGTGAAAGGAAAGCATCGTTTGGACAAGTACTACCACTTAGCCAGAGATCACGGTTACCGTTCAAGAGCAGCATGGAAATTAGTCCAACTCGATTCCAAATTTTCCTTTCTCCGTTCATCTTCCGCAGTGCTCGATCTTTGTGCAGCGCCAGGTGGTTGGATGCAAGTCGCTTTAAAGCATGTTCCCGTTGGAAGTCTTGTTCTTGGCGTTGATTTAGTCCCAATTAAACCACTTCGTGGTGGTATATGTATTCAAGAGGATATTACGACCCCTAAGTGTCGTGCGACTATTAAAAGAATAATGGCTGAAAATGGACGTAGAGCTTTTGATTTGGTACTTCATGATGGGTCTCCTAATGTCGGTGGTGCTTGGGCTAAAGAAGCTACTAGTCAGAATTCTTTGGTTATTGATTCTGTTAAGCTTGCTACTGAATTGTTGGCTCCTAAAGGCACTTTTATTACTAAGGTATGAATCTTTTTGCTTGTTATGTATCCAAATGCTGGCTTGATGATGTTATTATGAATATTTTGCTTCATCTATGTTAAAAACTGCCCGAACGCTGGTGAGGAATAGCCTAATGGAACCGACCCTTTGGCTCCGACTATGAGCTTGGGGATTTTACATATGTGGAAAAAAGCCCGAATCTTTGTTGATGAGTTTATGAATATCTGTTGTTGTTGTTGGTATGTAAATGGTTACTGGTCTTTTCCCCCTTGTTATTTGTGTCGATATAACTCTTTTAGAGTAATACTAGAAAGCTCTTTTATTACTAAGGTTCTCCCCCCAAAAAAATTGAATCTTTTTGCTTGTTATGTAAATGATGTTATTATGAATATTGATGAAGAATAGCCTAATGGAACGGACCATTTATCTCCAACTACGAGCTTGGGGATTTTACCATATGGGATAAAAGCCTGAATCTTTGCTGATGAGTTTCTTAATTAGTTTATGAATATCTGTTGTTTTTATGAAAACTTGTTACTGGTCTTTTTTCATTGTTATTTGTGTCTATATAACTCTTTTGGAGTAATACTAGAAAGCTCTAATAGTATATGACTTGTCATTTTTGAGATAGGATAATCCTTGATCTGTACTGTTGGAATTTTAACTATCTTTAGCCCAGCCAATTTGGCTGGCACAAGTAGAAAAAACTTGGAAATTCATTTTGTCAATGTTGGTAATTAATCTTTGATTTTCTCTCATATGGCAAACCCTGCCTGGCGCTTTTGCTTCTACTGCCTTGGTAAATCCCTAAACTCATGGTTGGAGCGGAGGGTCCTCTAGATCACGCTTTCCTGCCCTTGTAAAGAGTACTGCAAATTATATGTCTTGCAAGTAAATAATCTTTCCTTAGTTTAATGTTACCATTCTTAACTAGAAAAGAAATTATTTCCTTAGTTTTGATATGCCTCCCCCTCTACATAATAAAAACAAGTGGAAATGCATTTGTGTCAGCGCTTGTGCATTCCGAGGTATTTTTGAGCATCATCTCCTGTAGAAATGATAATCTTGCTAGGACTGTTCAAATTCCAATTTAATGCTCATGTCGCTTCTTTTATCCAAGAAACTTGGCAGATCTTGGTTTTATGCCCAAGGTAGCCATTCTGTAGATTCCCTCAGGTCTAATCGAGCTAGAGATATGCTCTATCATAAAATCAAGGAAGAATTCCGTTATGGTTAGTGAGGGTTGTGGAGCCCCCAATCTTCCTAAATTTTGTTGATCAATGTCATATGTTCTTTCAATGACCTTTTTCTTGATGTGTAATTTCTTCATTGTTTTTGTCAATGAACATGCTTTGATTGGTCGAGTGCAGCTCTGATGGCCAACAATGTATTTGGCTGTATTCTGTGGGTTCTCTTACTTTTACTTTCTTCCATTGTTGATTATGTCTTGTGCCAGAGTTCTCTGCATCTTAGGTTAACACTACTCTTGGTATGTGCATGTGGCTTTTATTTTCTCCTTGAGGATATTTAAGTGCATTTCCGTTATCCAGAATGAATATCAGATCATTGGCATTTTTAGGTTCATCTTTTTCTGTTCATGTGCATGCGTTCTTTTTTCCCCATTTCCTTGGTGGGAAGCGATGATCATGTAATATTTGGTATTTGCGAATCTCGAGCATGCACTTGTGATTTTATTCATCATTCTATCGATTCTGATGCAAGTAGAAAGTGACATGCCAGCATGTGCTGCCACCCAATTTGAATATTGAGATCTTGTGATGAAACTGCTTCTTTTCATGCTCATACAAGCGGAGTTGTCAAGTAGACTGATAAGATCTCCTCTTTTAGATTTTCAGATCTCAAGATTATAACGCAGTTCTTTACTGTCTAAGACAGGTAATTTTCCACTTCCATACCCAGTTTCTTTTTCAAGCAGACAAAGATCAAATGATCCCTCACTTTTGTATTTTATCGACAGCTTTTTGAGAAGGTTGAGGTGGACAAACCTCTGGCAAGTCGTTCAGCATCTGCAGAAATTTATATTATAGGTTTAAAATATAAAGCTCCTGCAAAGATTGATCCACGACTTCTTGATGTAAAGCACCTCTTTCAAGGAGGTCAAGAACCGCCCAAGGTACAGGAAAAGCTTTTGAATATGGTTCTCTGTCATGCTCTCTTCCCCCTTCGTCTCCTTTTTCTCTCATTTGCATGCTAGGTGCATACACTCTCCTTTCCCATTTCATATAGATGCTCCTATAATCCAATTGATCTTCTTGTGTGTGCCTGATCAGGTGATTGACGTACTCAGGGGGACGAAGCAGAAGAGACATCGTGATGGGTATATCCTATTTTGCAGTGTATTTATGCATTTGAATTGTTGTGTCTAGTCCATGAGAAAGAACAGGACATTCCATTGACTATAATCAAACTACAAAACTTGGTATTTGTGCATAGGTTTTTGGGACACTGAACTTCGTAAAATGAACCAATCTGCTTTAAATATTTCCAGAATCTGGCCTTCTAGAAATGATGAAGTGAAACGGATGAACTGTTCGTCTTTTTTGATAAACAAACAATTCACTAGAAATGATGAAGTGAAACGGATGAACTGTTCGTCTTTTTTGATAAACAAACAATTCACTAGAAATGATGAAGTGAAACGGATGACCTGTTCGTCTTTTTTGATAAACAAACAATTCACTAGATGACCTGATGTAATATCCTAGGGGAATGCTTGACCTGCTTCTTGTACAAGCTTGTATTATGAGAAGAAGCTGAAACCGGGTTCGTTTCCAGCATTATGTGTCAAATTGTGATAATAGGTGCCACTCATTTGAACAGATGCAGTGACATGTATATTTATATAAGCATATGAGTTAGAAACAGACTCTGAAAAATAAGTTGCTTTTTCCTTTTTCTTTTCGGTTTCCTCACATGGGTATTTGAATTCTTTGAGATTTTTGTGGAGCAAGTTTTAGCAAAGTGAAAAGCAAACATCTGACAATAGGCCGTGATTCCAGGCAGGAGTTAGAGAGAGAGAGAGAGAGAGGCTTTGGCTTTTGCCATTGAAGGCGTTTTGGTTCTGGGAGTCTGAGGCATCTCAGTAGTGCTGCTGCCTTTGGATTCCCCAAAACCTTCAATTTATGAACAGATTGCTTCTTCATTCTTCCTAATGCTTGACCTACTTCCTTAATCTGTCTCCCAGGACAGTGGATTATGACTGATTCTATGTTTCTCGATGTGATGCTGAAGATTTCACTCCCTTCCTCTTTCTTTGCATGTAGTAAGGGGTCGTTTGGTATGATGGATAAGCGAACATAATCCTGAGATAAAAATTAAGTATCGCCTTATCCCTTGTTTGGTTACTAATCCTGGCATAAGTTATCCCAGGATTAAAAAATAGTATCGGGATAACTTATACCTGCCAGAGGGTGGAATAGTAAACCCAGGATAAAGCAGTAAAATTGGCAATCCCCAGGATTAATACAACATACCAAACGGTCAATAAAAAATAATACTAGGATAACTAATCTCAGTATAACTAATCCCAGCATAACTTGTCTTCAAATTCATAGGTTGCTTGGTTTGCCCCACTAAAAATTTCCACCCTCAACTTCTACTAATATGTTTGGAACCTATAATTGTTGGGGCACATGTGAAACTGTCTGGGACTTATCTTTTTATTATGCACTTTATTAATAGATGGTGTCGTTCCAATGCTGCTCACTTTGAAATTTGAATTTCTAATGATTGATATTATCTTTGATTCAGTTTAGTGGGTTTGTCATTCTTAGAGCTAAAATCTGTGCGGTGAAGATTTGATATAATTGATTTCTTCTTTCTATTTTCAGACGTTTGAGTTTAGCCTAATACCTCTATATGACTTATGTATAAAACCTTGCAGGTATGAAGATGGAGCCACAATTTTAAGGAAGGTTTGCTCAGTTGCAGATTTTGTTTGGTCTGATAACCCTGTTCATATCCTTGGTTCATTTACTTCAATGAGCTTTGATGATCCCGCTTGTTTGCCCATTAGAGATCATGCTCTTACAACAGAGGAGGTATATTTCATGTGACCTATTGTAGCCTGTCGCTAGATGGCATAGTTGTTTGCTATCATCAGCCTTACCCTTGGATGTTTGTGCCAGGTTAAAGCTCTATGTGATGATTTGTGTCTTCTTGCAAAGCAAGACTTCAAGCATCTCTTAAAGTATGAAACAGAAACCTTCTGAGAACCTATTTGTTTACAGATGCTCAAAGTTCTTGAGTAAATTTAATTACATTATCCTTTGTTTACGGACAAGAGTGGGTTGCTCTAGTGGTGAGCACCCTCCACTTCCAACCAAGAGGTTGTGAGTTCGAGTCACCCCAAGAGCAATGTGGTGAACTCTTGGAGGGAGGGAGCCGAGGGTCTATCGGAAACAGCCTCTCTACCCCAGGGTAGGGGTAAGGTCTGCGTACAAGCTACCCTCCCCAGACCCCACTAGTGGGATTATACTGGGTGGTTGTTGTTGTATCCTTTGCTCTTATTCTTGTGCCTTATACTTTTCTTTTAATCTATTGAATCCAAATCTTGCTTTGCTAAGGTGGCGTATGCAGATAAGAAAAGCTTTATCTCCTGAAAAGATTAAGACCCCAACAGCTGTTGTTGAAAGTGAGAACAAAGAAGATGAAGATGAAGATGAAGATGAAGATGAACGAGTTCTTAATGAAATAGAGGAGAGAACCAATATCGTGGAGAGAAGGCAGAAAAAAGAGAAGAAACTTCAAGCAAAAAGACGAGCCAAGGTTTATGCATATGCTCCACCAAGTGTCTTTCAATTTCTATTTTGGTTTGCTGTTGTTTACACAAATTTAAGAATGTATGCCATAAGACAGCATGTGGGAGTGATTATTCTGTTGAGCTTTGAAGAATTAATAGAGCGAACAAGTGACCCGAATTGTGACATTCCGTGCTTTTCCCTTATTAAAGCAAGTGGCTTCCATGCCTTTCCTTTGTTTGAAAAAACTTATGGTGGCTCCTCTCCATCTTCTGAATGCACACTTAAGCTGATTCTCATCAGGGTATTTTAGCTATTAGTCGAACTAGAGCCAGGGAAAAGTTGCAGTTGAGAGCAGGTTTAATACTTATTTGATTGCCTACCTATCAATTACTAGAATTTACACCTAGGCACTCTGGAAAAAGAGATCTTGGTACCAATTATTATTTGGTTGAAAGTCTTGATAATTACTAGGCGTTTCTTGTACTTCTTTTGATAACCGAGAAATCCCCGAGACTAGCGGTGTACGGTTTGAAACTCGAACCCATGACATCCGCCTAATCCATACATCGCTTGTTGTGCTCTTATCACTAGACCAAAGCCCTGGGACAGTTTCTTGAATTGATATGTACCCTCTACCAGCTTCTGTTTCTTATCTAAGTCACATGGGAGCTATTTTGCTGATATTTATTTTCCTTTAATTCTTCTGATGGCAGGAGAAAGCACGCAAGGCACTTGGGATTCAAGTAGATGCAACAGAGGATGATTATGGTGATCAGGATTTGTTTTCTCTATCTTCCATCAAGGTATGTTCAAACTTCAGTTTCCTTGTTCTGTCGTTTGTACTAGTGTACTGGATGCAGCCTTTACAGAGAAAATGGTTTTCCTGAAAGTTGATCCGGTTGAAGGCGGGTTTTCTTTTTTGGGTGCATCAAGTGGGATGCTATTTGAAAGCAGATAATTTGAGGAGGAGATATATAAAAGACATGAGGAGGATGTAGACCACATTTATGGAGTTGTGGACATTAATATATTTTTTTGCTTAATGTTCAGTGGGTTCTTCCTAAAACACTGATAGAAATGATGAAAAGTTGATAGACACAGTTTGGAGGCTATGCAAAAGTGGTTAAGGATGGCTCCATTTTTGTGTTTTTGGTTGAAATGGAGATGAAATAGATGAAATTTTGAAGGGATTGAGTGCTCAGTGATGCGAGTTGAGAGTTAATTTTGTTTCGGCATGTACTTATGGTGTAATCGCCGCCAATTTAATTCATTTTTACTGCTATTTTGGAGTCTGCTACAGATTTGTTAATAATGTGATTCACGTACATTCGAAAAAATATTTCAGGGAAAGAAAGATCTCGTAGCTGTTGATAACAGTGAAAATGACAAAGGAACTACTGAGGTAAGCGACGAAAATGATGGAAGTGATGAGGAAGCCGAGGAGCATTCCTCCAGTGATCTGGACTCTGAAGACGAACGCAGAAGGTATTATGACCAGCTTTCTGGACATCTGCTTCTAAAATTGATTGTTGCTTGTACACTTCTGAAGCTGCATGTTATTTTCTTCATTTTCAGACATGATGAAAATATAGAGGCATTGTTTGACGAGGCTTACGAACGGTATTTGGGTAGAGTGGAAGGAAAATCAAAGCAGAGAAAGCGAACCAAACAAGCGTACTTGAAGGATGGTCCACTCCTGCAGGTTGTACTTAGGTTTAAGTTGCACTATAAAATTCTTATCTGCATATCCGCCTTTGTTCTTTTCCTCTTTCTTTTTGTTACGGGGGTGAGTTTCTCTTTTTCCTTCAATAAGTACCTGCTTAGAAATTCGATTGATGTCATTCTTTTAGTACTTGCATGATGAAGCTCTGGATCTCGGATTTAGTGGGAGCTAACTTGTACATGCTTTTCCCGAGTTTGGTGTAGACCTGTTTTTCTGGATCAACCTTTATTTGTAAAAGACGCCAAATCTGGATTGTGTGTGCCCCAGGGAATACTAAACACAAGCTTAATTTCCTTCCTATATACTTGATAAATCATTAATTTTTACGATTCACATATATTTTTTATATATTACAACAATTTATTAGTGGCACACCAATTTCAAATATAAATCAACTGAGATTTGTAAATTTGCTAAATTAGAATTTACGAAATCTTAGTTAAGATCCAGTTTTTACCAAAAGAAAAGTCATTTCCACATTGATTAAACTAAATCTAGATTGACCTAAAACTAGATTACAAAGCAGGACTGAATCAATTTGATCCTTATCCTAAACTTTCCAAATAGAGCCTTACTGAATCATCTAAAAAAATGTTTGGCTTCTTCACATTCCTTCTACTAGATTCTCCAAAGTTTTATCTTCTTTTCTTTCTTTCTTTGCATTAATGGTAGTGCTGCTCTTTCTTTTCCAGGACGGCAATGATGATAGCGTGACTCATTCTGCTCCAGACTCTGACAGTGACAAGGAAGATAATGAAGTCAACCCTCTAGTCGTACCCCTCGAGGATGCACCACCGCCTCAGGAGGAGATTGTGAAAAAGTGGTTTACGCAAAATGTTTTTGATGAAGCGGAAGAGCAAGATATCCTGGACAAGTATGATAGTGAAGATGAGATGCAAGTAGATGGAGGGGCGAAGAAAGCCCCAAAATCTAAGGAGCTGACAAGTGATAAACAGCAGGGAGAAACTAAGGATCTCACAAGGAAAACAAATGGCAGTTTACAAGTCTCAGCATCCAAGACAGAAGAGGATTTTGAGATTGTTCCTGCTCCTGCTACTGATTCAAGTGACTCGTCATCCGATGAATCAGATGACGATATTGACAAAAAAGCTGAAATATTAGCTACAGCGAAGAGGATGCTGAGGAAAAGGCCTAGGGAAGATATGATTGATGATGGTTACAACAGATATATGTTTCATGATGAGGGGTTGCCGAAGTGGTTCCTTGATGAGGAAATGAGACATCGCCAGCCAGAGAAACCCGTGACAAAAGAGGAGATTGCTGCAATGAAAGCTCAATTCAAAGCAATTGATGATCGGCCTGCAAAGAAGGTAGCAGAAGCCAAAGCTCGTAAGAAACGGGCAGCGCATAGAAAGCTAGAGAAGGTTCGGAAGAAAGCTAACTCAATATCAGACCAAGCTGATATTAATGATCGTTCAAAGAGAAAAATGATTGAACAGCTATACAAAAAGGCGGTAACACCAAAAAAACCAGAAAGGGAATATGTGGTGGCAAAGAAGGGTGTTCAGGTTAAGGTTGGCAAGGGGAAAGTCCTTGTTGATCCACGAATGAAAAAAGATGCTAGAAAGCATGGAATGAACAAGAAGAAGCAGCAGGGCAAGGGGAAGAAGGGTAAACAAACAGGAAAGGGCTCAGGGAAGGCTTCGGCGGCAGCCGGCAAGAAGGGAAACCGGGGAAAATGAAATGAAGTAGGATTTTGATGGAGGAGCTTTGCCAAAGATAAGTTAAGCTCATGAATTTTGTTTACATTCTCTTGTGCATCTGGTTGCAATAAGAGCCTACCCATGTTAAAGCTTAAGATTTTCTGGTTTCTTATTGCTTTCTTTATTAAATCGTTTTTTATTTATGCATTTTTGAAGATACTCTATTGATTTCTTTGTTCTATCAACATAAGGGATTTACTTGTCTTGATGATTAATGTGAATGGTTAATACTTAAGTTAAATAATATTGATATACTGAAAAATCAAAAAGGGTGCATGTAATAGTTGGGAGAAAGAATATTAGTAATCCACATAATGTTTTAATGGTTTCGATTATTTGGTTATTAGTAGTGAACATATCAATTTTCAAGAGGTGGCGTTTGCAGTGTGCTTGGCGTGACAGGAAAAAGTATTTTTGATAAGGTTATTATACAAAGCTGTGTTGTTCAGAATTATTGCTAATTAAGGTGTGTTTGGTACGAAGGAAAATATTTTCTAAATAACTAATGTTCTATTGGCTTAAATATTTTGGAAGATATTTTTCTCGTGAACTCATTTTTTTCTAACTTCCTACTAGAAGGAGAATATTTTCTAAAACTCTTTTTTAATTTTTCCTACCCTATTCTCCACCCCTTACCTCCGCATTAGAAAATATTCTCCTTTTAGTAGGAAGTTAGAAAAAAATGAGTTCACGAGAAATATTCTCTTGAAAAATAAGTGATTTTCTTAATTTTTTTTTTTTGTGTGTTTGGTTAGGTAGCAGAAAATATTTTTCTAAAATACAAGTCACTCATTAATGCGGAAATACAAGTCTGGACAAAAATATCATTATTTAGAACATGGAAGAATTCCATGAAAAACTACTACACATTGAATATTATAAGTTTAAAATTTAGGAATTGTTCCTAGAGTTTGAATAACCTGAAGCAGTAGCTCTCAATTGTTGAAATATAATGTGAATTCAAAACCATGAATTATTCCTGAATTTTTCTGGATTTTGTACTTGTAAAGGTTAATCTATCATAGATTTTGTATTTAAAGGTTAGAAATTGCTGAAGTATAATGTGAATTAAAAAACAATGAACCGTTCCTGGATTTTTCTGAATTTTGCACTAGTAAAGGTTCAAAAATTAGAAATCGTTCCTGGGTTTAAAAATTCTTTAATTCTTTGTATTTCAGCATATTTTACTGAGGTTTTACTTGTCAAAGTTTCGAACTCCAGTATCGATTGCTGGAATTGTATTCCATATTTTAATTTGGGGCAAAAATATCAATTTAACTAGACCAATGGCTACTTTGCCGTTATAATTTAAAATATGGCTAAACTCTAATAGCCAACCCAAAAAGCAGCGAACTCAATTAGGGGTGAACGACACAATTACCCACAAAAATAAAACTATTTACCCTTGTCTACCCATTTACTTATTTACCCATCAAACTACTTACATTACATACCTATGATAGCTTTGTGGTTAATTTCCTCTATTTTCTCCTTTTCTTTTTTATTTCTCTTCTTCTTTTCTTTTTTCCTTCTTTTCTTTCTTTTCTCCTTTTCTTTTTTCTCGTTTTCTTCTTCTTCTTCTTCTTCTTCTTCTTCTTCTTCTTTTTTTCTCCTTTTCGATTCATTTAGTTTTTGCCAAATCATATTATTATTATTTTTACCATAATTTAATTTCACCGCTCAATTTTGGCTCCTTCTTTATTTTTATTTTTTATTTTTTTCCTTTTGTTTATTTTTTTTCATTTCTTGTTTCTTTTCTAAGTTTATTTAACTCCTTTTTTCTTTTATTTTCTTTTTCTCTTCATAATCTAATTTTTTTTCTTTTTTCATTATTCTTCCTTTTTTATACAATAAGAAAAAATAACTAATATATTAATATTTATTTACTTTTTTTAATATAAGTGGTATAATATATAGTTTTTTTAATTCAATTATTAGAACAACTTATACATCATAAATATTTTCTTTTCTCTTCATTGCTTTCATTTTTTTCTTTTTTAATTTTATTTATTATTATTTCAATTCATTTTTTTATTTTCGTTTTTTTCATAATCTAATTCT